>VDFB02002330.1:0-13425 GCA_007258455.2 Sequoia sempervirens | reverse complement strand
ATATATATATATATATATATATTATATTGAATATATAATATAATATATATAAAAATTAAAGCTATTTTTTTTTTAAAAATAAAATATATAAATAAAGGCAAAAGCCTTTTTGGCTGCAGCGCAGCCCCCAACAGGGGACATAACCCCTGTGGTGGCTGCTACGCAGCCCCTCCCCAACCATGGGGAGCACTGCACAACCAGCGCCTCCATGGATGGGGGTGGCTGTGGGTAGCACCCAACCTTATAAAAATTAAATTTTATTTTAAATTTAAACTTTATTTAATTTAAAACTAAAAACAAAACTACTCCCCTACTATAGGAAGAAAAAGACCAGAACAGAACATGACAAAATTTCTTTCATGTTTATTTTATTTTATAAAATTTCACAGAGCTTTTCTCAGAAATAAAATTAATTTCCAATCATAAATAGTATATGCATATATATATACTTCCTATATACATATATATATTTATATTTTTCCATTTTATACACAGATTGGGCAATTTTTCATGAGGAGAAAACTAAGAAGAAAGATTTTGAACACAATAGCATGGTATAAAATTCTGGGTTTTCCTCAAAATGAACAGGAAAGTTTAAACTCTTCATTTGATCCCTTACAATTATTGCTAATTTAAAAAAATTCTCATGGTGGTTTGCATTCAATCAAACAATATTTTTAAAGATTTTACCAATAGCATAATGAAAATTTGAAACTTATTTCCAAAAAGAAAAACAGAAATGAAGGAGGAACCTGGTTTTTTCTCCACAAATAGAAGGATTCAAATGGTGCTTTTAGATCTCTTTCCAGCCCACCAATAAATCCCCTTGCTTCTTCAAAATTCCAAGAACAAAAAAGCCAAATCTTTGCTCCTCCTTTCTTCCACAATTTCCAAATTAAAAAGCCAAAATGAAATAGCCATTGCTCCAGCTAGAGTTTCCCCAATTTGAGGTCAAACCCTAAAATATCCCCACCCACTAAATTTATTTACCAAAAGGAATTTGGAGGGATATTTCCAATTTTAAATTTAAAACAAATTTCCAATTTCTAATTCAATCTCATGCATTTTTCAAAATTCATTAAAACAAAAGAATACAAATTTTGCCCAGAATTTACTTGATCAATAATTTTCAAAAGTGAAATTAAAAACACATTTTCATTTTATTTATTTATTTATTTTAATTTAACTCTAACTATCCAAACATGATTTTTACTTTTATTTTAATTAAATCATAATATACAATAATGCCAAAACAACTATCTCATTTAATATATCACCATTAATCCAATTAGTCAATAAACTCAATCTAATTTTATTAATTAAATCAAATCAATCAATAAAATAAATAACGTTTCAACATTGCAACTAAATATATTTATACATAAATTTAACTACGCAAGCTATTTAATAACCTTTATAATTTGAAATTAAATAATTAACCAAGGAGGAAAGAACCAAATCAAAACCGTTAAACCCGACGATAAACTATGATTAGGGTGACCACCTAGCTACTATCTCCCAATCGATTTTCGTTGGTCAATGGACACGCTCAAACCTGTGAACTAGGTGGAGTCGATGTCATGTACCTGTCAACCTGCGAACAAAGAGTACATCAAACATGCATAGATATATAATGTGATCAAACACACCGTGAAGAGAAAATATTAGAATCGTAGGGCACTCGCAAGCGAGTGATACAATCTCGTCCCCTTCACCAATACAATATCACTAACTGACGCATCTAACATCAATGATATGATCAACAACAAAAAATATTGTTAAATCAAATATCTTCTAAGTTAATCCAAAATATGCCATAAAGATAACATCTAAATAAGATACCATCACATCAACATATAACATTCACATCATTTAACAATTGCGATCAAAAGTAACCAAGTTCCAAAGTCACAACATAAACAGAACCAAGCATTACAAAGAAAACACTGCCAATCCAAACATCCAAAATGGAGGGGTGTTACATCCTCCCCCCAGGGTCAAGCTTACTCCTAGAAGCCTGCTAATACCCCTAGTACAAACTCAATAAAATCTCATATAATCAATGGTTCAAAAATTGAACCACTCCATACCTCAATATAAAACAACAACAACCCGTGCTATAATCAACCCAACCAAGCACACTGCTAATCTACAAAAATCAAAATGGTGAAGCAACCACCAACCAAATATCCAAAATACATATCCATGGATTAACATACATAATACCCTATGCACCAATACACATCACCGAGGAGCATCACAAGGCCACACATAATGCGATAACATTACAACGTTTACTCAAGACAAGGTATGCAACATTATCACTTCAACATTCATTTAACATTTTACATTTTGAATCCAGGTACAATAATTTAACATCTAAATGATTTCTTAAGACTCAACAATAAAGTTGGAGACTATAGGCCTCACCAACAAGATGTACCTATTATGCAATTATCATTATCATGCAATGGTTTCACTAATCCCTTTTCTCTAAACTTTTACTTACTGCAAAATGATTTTTCTATTCATATTATACATTTTCCATAATTATGGATGCAACTTGGGGACTTAGGTCCTTTACCAAAGGTTCAATCTAATAAATCAATCTTCATGAATACATAAGCATTATCTCATAAGATATAACATACCATGGGTTTGAATACACCACACACAAAAGGAAAAACACCTTTGTTAAACCAATGGGAAGAGAGAGAAGACAAGAGATATTTACAGTTCTAACATAGGAACAAATGCAATCATGGTTCCATCATCACACAATCACTTTCACACAAATGCATCAACCATATGAGAGCATGCACAAATCTCTATGAACTAACAACATGATCATTCATTTTCTATTATCATATTTCATAATTTTTATACAATATAACATGCAAAAGCAACTCCAACACCACATAGGGTCAGTCAGGCAATCACTTGCACAATGAGGTAAAGCACAACAAGACATGCAAGGGGCTGAAATAACAACAAAACTGGTTGTCGTCCACCACACACAACACACCAAATTCACACACTACACAATTTTCCATAATGCATTCCTCCAGTAGGAAGGATATCGGTGCATTGCGCACTACACCGAGGATCCTATCCTTTCCACTAGCTTCCTACACCATTGGACCTACACCACCTCACAACAACTTCTGGGTAGACAAGTGAGATCAACCTATTACCCATTTTTTCGCCTATGGGCTCAATTAGGTAGGGTAACCCATGTTTTCAGGGGTTCTTGAAGACCAAATGGAAGAACACATGCATCAGGATCACTTTTTCTAACTTGTTTGCTTCTTATGTAGATGCAGGGGAAAATGATGTTTTAATTTAGCACGTGGATTAAATGTGGCTCCCAAGAGGGTTGAGCCCAACGTGCAGGTCTTCAGCTTGGGGGTGGGTTTTCATTCTGTTTATGTTTTGTCTTGTCTTTTCCATCTTTCCTTTTTGCTTTCTTCTTGCCTTTTTCTTTGTTCTATCGAGGGTGGAACCGGGTCGAGAACCTAGACTTGGAACTTTTCCAAGGTTTCGGTTCTTGTTTTTGATCCGGTTCCGGCCCCACTTCCGCCTTTCCTGCTTTTGTCGGGCTCCTTTTATTTTGTTTCCGTCAGAGGTGGAACCAGACCTAAACCAAACTTGGAACTTTTCCGAAAGTTCCAATTTTTGTTTTAGTTCTGGGTCTGGTTCCGGTTCTGTACTCATGTGCGTCTTTTTCTCTTCTTTGGTCTTGTGTTTTACCGTGGGGTAGTTTTTCCCTTTCTTTTCTTCCTTGTCCTTTTTTTCTCCTGGTCTTGCTTTCGTCAGAGGCAGGGTCGGAACGGATTCCAAACTTGAAACTTGATGAAAGTTTCTGTTTCGGGTTTATTTCCGCCCCCACCCTGCTCTGTTTTACCCAGGATCGGATATAGTTCCGATCATGCCCTTCTTTCTTTGTCTTTTTCCTTGTGTGTTTTCTTTCCTTCTCTGGCAGGCCCAGAACTGGGTCGGAACCTGGACTTGGAACTTTTCCAAGGTTCTAGTTCCTGTTTTCATGCCAGTTCCGACCCCGGTCCCGCTCTTTCTTCTTTCCTTTTCTTCCTGGCTTTTGATCGAGGGATGTATTCCCCTTGGTTCCCCTTCATGTTTTTTCCTCTTTCCTTTTCTCCTCATATGTTGCCAGGGGCGGGATCAGAATGGAATTTGAACTTGAAACTTGAAGAAAGTTTTAGGTCCGAATTTAGTTTCGGTTCTGGTTCCGCTTTTTTCTTTGTTTTTCCCTTGTTTTGGTCCCGATCTCGATTCTGTCGAGATTTTTCTTTCTTTGCTTTCGCCCCTTTCCCCCCACTCCCAGTTCTGGTTTCGTCTTGACCTCGCCCCCGCTAGTTTCGAAAAAACTCAGTGCAAGAGAGTTCCTTTGCCAGAAACTGAGGAGTTCGCCATAAGGTCTCGCCGACCCGATGGGGTCTTACCGATGGCTTTTTGTGAGATCGATGTAACTCTGGCTGCTCGCCATGAGGTCTTGCTGACCGTCGTATGTCTTGCCGAATGGATTGGCATGTCGGTATGACTTCATCCACCTACTATAACTACTTTCCGATAGGCTAATGTCTCGCCGACAGAAAGAGGGGGCCTTGCCAAGAGTTGAAGCTATCGCCATAAGGTCCCAACGACTTACCAGAGTCTTGCCAAAAGGAAAGAAGAGCTCAATAGAATAAAGTGCGTTCGGGGTGACATTGAAGATGTATCACCGACAGAAGACACAGGGTCTCAGAATAACCTTTTGTCTTCGATAAAGAGTCTCACCGACACCCAGGTGTCTTGCCAAATGAGGGGAATCTCAGGGTGAGAGATTCAACATCGCTAGGAGGTCTCGCCGAGTGTAGTGGGTCTCTCTAAAACTAATTCCTTCGCTAAGCGTGGAGTTTTCACCATGATATCCCAACAACAGAATTGTGTCTTGCCGACGGCCTCAGTGGTATCAGTATGACTGATCGAGCTCACTATGAGCTCCTGTCGAAAGGGGGAGTCTTGTCGATAGCGGTCACCTTGCCCACAAAAAGAACATCGGTCTAACTTTTGCAGTTCGATGAGAAGTCCCGTCGACAGTCCTAAGTTACGCCAATAGCTACAAGGGTGATCAGTCAGTAATGGTGCTGAATTTAATGGATAGATCTTATGCTACTTCTCGAAGGGGAGGTAGTCGTGAGTCACTATAGCAGCTGGAGATGACGGTTGGAGGAGCAAGGGGACATTAATGACCCTGTCATAGAACATTCAAGGCAACTCTGACGAAGTCTTAATGGCAGACTCGAAGGCTGCAAGATAACAATGATGGTTGTAAAGGATCTGAAGGGCATGCCCAGGGACGAGCTTTCACCGACATGAGCAGGGGATGCGCATTAAATGCTTCATTGACTTTGTTCCAAGGCACTTCTAGGGTCGACATATCTAGGCGCCAACTCATTTTGGAAACCCTAATGCAGGGGGCCAACCTTTGGTTGCATATAAGGCATTTTTTGCCTCTTTGTAAAAAAAATGAGTTCTATTGATGCTTTTTCTGAAGTCTGTGACTTTTCCAGTCCTCTCTCAGATTAGCAAACTTTTGTAACTCACTTTTGGAGATGAAATTCAATAAAGACCTTGATTATTATTGATTTGAAGCTCTTGCCTACTTTCTCTTTGCATTTTTGTGTTCAGTCAGCTGATTGATCAAGCTTTAGTGAGGTAAATTTATTTCCTTCAAGCTTTGTCTCATATTTTAGAACCTTTATGCAGAAAGCATGTTTTTTTTTTGCAGGTCACAAATTGTCAAAAGATGTAATGAATTCTAGATGTGAAATTAACTTTCCTTCTAGGAATCTTAGCACCAAGACTTGTTTGTGAAACACTTTAGCAAAAATTTATGCGGAAGTGAGTTGTGCAAAATTTATCTTCAGTCATTACAAGCAAGCGTATGAAGTCTGGTTTCAAATCCAAGTAACGTTCGGTGTATCACCATAGAGTTAGTTTAATTTCCATGTATTCCTTCTCCCTTTTCCTTACAAAATATGTAGTTTAGGTGATGACCCAACAAGGGGAACCAGCCCATAATTTGGAGGTTCACTTCATTCCTAGGTCACCCACAACCTTGAAGTGTTCCCATGTGTCAATAGGTTGCTACAGTTGATAGCTTAGCAAGGGTGCAAACTTTATTTGACAACAGTTTTTGGCATGCTCGGTGGGACTGTGAAGTACTTCTCAGTTCATGTTTATGCATTTATTGCTGCTGTTTGGTGTGTACAGTGGTAGTTTCAGCCTTTAGAGGCATTTTCTTTACATACCTGGTGACTCTGAACTCTAATCTTCTGGTTTCACAGGCACAGGTCTTGGTATGTCTCAAAATAATTTGTTAATTCTGAGTTTCCAGCTCTTTAACTGAAAAGATGTCAAATAATTATGAAGATGCTTACTATTACCCTCCATATCATGAGTATGTTGCTCCTCCACATCCATATTAGAGTGTATTGGACCTGCTCCAACAGATTGACCATATGTTGTGGGATCTCAGTCAAGGTCTTCACAATATGAAGATTAATGATATTAGTAAGGTGCTTGCGTGCCTATCTAGGATATTGGTTGATATCAAGATGTAGCAGGGTATCATTATGCATCAACAACAAGTGGCTGAGCAAGTCAACTTTTATGATCAAGAAAGAGTGGCAAAAAGAGTCTGGTTTGAGGAAGGCCTTGAATAGAAAATAGCTGCTAAGAAAAAACAAATGAAGCTACTCTCTGCTAAGGTGTAGAACACTCAAGCTTATTCAAATTATCAGCACCAACTAATGGAGGAGTTGCAGAGGAAGCAATTTGAAGAGAACCTTGCCCAACAACTGGTTGCAAAAGAGGCTGAAGGGAGGCTAAAATTTTATGAACAGGAGGTTCCAAAATGCAAGTTTTCCAACTTTAGGAAAACTCAACCTCTTGACTCCCCTAGTAAGTCTTCTCAGTTTGAAATTCCAAGCTTTAAGGGATTCAATTCGATGGAAGAAAATGTAGTACCTGAACAAGATCAGTCCATCATCCCTCAAGAGCAACTCATTGATCCAGATGACTTACTCCTCAAGGAGAGAATTAGCAAAGTAAGTCCAATGCATTTAGTTGTAACATGTTACCGACTACAGCAAGAAAAGCTCAAATAGGAGGAGAGGCAAGAAGTAGAACAACAGACAGTTGAAGATCTTCACTTGTGGGCAGAAGATACCCAAGTTTCACTACAAAAGGAGCCACACAAAGAAGAACAATTGACTTCTTTATTTGATCAACTGCCTAGTTATGTTGAGCAAGCTAAAGAGAGCATGCAGGTTCCTGATTTACCAGTTGTTAATGGACAACTAGAGAATATTGTTGACTTGTTCAATGAGCTTCCTCAATTTGTTGATGAAGATGAGGATCTCACATGCATGATAGCATCTATGCCTAGTATGGAGCAACTAAATGATAAAATTCATCCAAATTTAATGCAAAATTATGAGTCAGATGATATCATAGAAGCTTTCTATTCCAACATAGATGATGAACTAATATCATATGAAAAGGGAGCATGTGATCAGCCCATTCAAGTTAGTGAGACTATTGTAGAAGTTGTTGAAGATAATGCCTTGCATCCTGTTGAGCAAGTCCCTAAATAGGACTTGCTGTTTTGCAAAGAGGGTAATTTTGATGCTTCGTTAAAGCTAGATGAGAGCTGCATGAGTCCTGAATTTGGTTTATCTGCTCAAAAGAGTAAAGAAGACATTGAAGAGGATATGTTTTGGAACGATTTAGAAGCTTTTTGTACCAATTTGGGTGTTGAACTATTACCTCTTGATAACATTAATCATGAACAACTCAAGCCTATTGAAGAAGCTTCTTTTTCCTCAGTAGGTCAGTCATAGGGGTTAGACTTTCCTAGCCTAGGCTATAAAGCAGCAGTGCATGAGCGAGAAACCAGCAAGGAGAGCTCAATTTTTGTCTTTACAAGGGGTTGTCCAATCAGGGATTTAGCCCAAATGGAGTTTAATAAAGCACCAATGGTTAATCAAGCACTCACACATGGAGCCACAGCTGAAAGTGGCATAAAAGATGTACTTACAGTTGAAAAGGAGTGTGTACAATTTACTTATCCTCCTTTGAATACAAATGCATATGATCAGTTTAAGGAGGTAAGTGAATTTGTTACCCTATTTCATGAAGCAGTGCATTGTAATTTTAAACTTTTTTCAGTGTACCATCTTTATTCAGCTGCCATTAAGCTTGAAAGTCATTACATATTAAGGAGAAAGGGCAGCTATTTCAACCATCCTATGAATGGTTTTGTTTGACCAGTTTCTTATTGGTTAGTGTAGGGTACCTAGTTTAGATGTAGTTTTCATTTCCCCAGGTGTTGTTCCAGCACAGTAAATAGTTTATTTCAATCTTTCTTGTTTTCAATAAGTTTCCAAGTGAACTGTTTCTTGAGTAACATGAGTTACAACTATGTACAAGGCTACTCTTGATCTTTTCTGAGTTGTCCCAATGACTCCGTGCCCAATGGATAGGCCTAGGCTACTGGTCTTCATGTTTAGCAGGCAAACATCCAGCAAAGGTCGCCAGAAATGTTACCCATTTTTTTGCCTATGGGCTCAATCAGGTAGGGTAACCCATGTTTTTAGGGGTTCTCGAAGACCAAATGGAAGAACACTTGCATCAGGATCACTTTTTCTAACTTGTTTGCTTCTTGTGTAGATGCAGGGGAAAATGATGTTTTAATTCAGTACGTGGATTAAATGTGGCTCCCATGAGGGTTGAGCCCAGCGTGCAGGTCTTCAGCTTGGGGGTGGATTTTCATTCTATTTATGTTTTGCCTTGTCTTTTCCCTCTTTCCTTTTTGCTTTCTTCTTGCCTTTTTCTTTGTTCTGCCAGGGGCGGAATCGGGTCAGGAACCTAGACTTGGAACTTTTCCAAGGTTTCGGTTCTTGTTTCTAATCTGGTTCCAGCCCCGCTTCCGCCTTTCCTGCTTTTGTTGGGCCCCTTTTCCTTTGTTTCCGTTGGAGGCGGAACCGGACCTAAACCAAACTTGGAACTTTTCCGAAAGTTCCAGTTTTCGTTTTAGTTCTGGGTTCGGTTCTGGTTCTGCGCTTGTGTGCATCTTTTTCTCTTATTTGTTCTTGAGTTTTACCGTGGGGTAGTTTTTCCCTTTCCTTTCTTCCTTGTCCTTTTTTTCTCTCGGTCTTGCTTTCGTCGGAGGCGGGGTCAGAACGGATTCTGAACTTGAAACTTGATGAAAGTTTCTGTTTCGGGTTTATTTCCGCCCCCGCCCCCACTCTGTTTTACTCAGGATCGGATATAGTCTTGATCATGCCCTTCTTTCTTTCTATCTTTTGCCTTGTGTGTTTTCTTTCCTTCTCTGGCAGGCCCGGAACCGGGTCAGAACTTGGACTTGGAACTTTTCCAAGGTTTCGGTTCCTGTTTTCGTTCTGATTCTGGCCACGGTCCTGCTCTTTCTTCTTTCCTTTTCTTCTGGCTTTTGATCGAGGATGTCTTCCCCTTGGTTCCCCTTTATGTTTTAACTCTTTCCTTTTTCTCCTCATTATTATGTTGCCGAGAGGCGGGATCAGACGAAATCCTGAACTTGGGAAACTTGAAGAAGTTTTAGGTCAGTTGGATTTGATTTGATTTTACTTGCCCTCTTTGTTTTCCCCATTTTGAGTCCGATCCAGGTTCAGCGGGATTTTTGCTCTTCTTCCACCCCTTCCCCCGCTCCAGTTTTAGTTTTCATTCTTGACCCGCTTGACTAGTTTCAAAAACTCAATGCAAAGAGAGTGCCCAGCCGCCCGGAAGATGGGGAGTTCGTGTAAAGGTGTCCCCAGCTGATGTGAGGTCGCGATGGCTTTGTGAGATCGATCAACAACTGCAGGCTGCTTGCCATGAGATCTTGCCGACTGACGGATGTCTTGCTGAGTGAAGGTGTCATCGATATGACTTCATCTGCCCACTATGACTTCTCGCTGATAGGCTAATGTCTCACCGACAGAAAGGAGGGGCCTCGCCAAGAGTTGAAGCCATTGCCATAAAGTCCTAGCGACTTACCAAAGTCTTGTCGAAAGGAAAGAAGAGATCGATAGAATAAAGCGCGTTTGGGGTGACATTGAAGATGTATCACCGACAGAAGACACAAGGTCTCAGAATGACGTTTTGTCTTCAATAAAGAGTCTCACCGACACCCCGGTGTCTTGTCGAATGAAAGGAAGCTCGGGGTGAGAGATTCAACATCACCAGGAGGTCTCGCTGAGTGTAGTGGGTCTCTCCAAAATTGATGCCTTCGCTAAGCGTGGAGTTTTCGCCATGATATCCCAGCGACAGAATTGTGTTTTTCCGACGGCCTCAGTGGTATCGGTATGACTGATTGAGCTCGCTATGAGGTCCTGCCGAAAGAGGGAGTCTTGCCGATAGCGGTCACCTTGCCCACAAAAATGAACATCAGTCTAACTTCCACAGTTCGGTGAGAAGTCCCGCCGACAGTCCTAAGCTACGCCGATAGCTGCAGGGGTGATTAGTCAGTAGTGGCGCTGAATCTAATGGATAGATCTGATGCTGCTTCTTGAAATGGGAGGTAGCCGTGAGTCACTATAGCAGCTGGAGATGACGGCTCGAGGAGCATGGGGACATTAATGACCCTATCGCAAAACATTCAAGGTGACTCTAATGAAGTCTTAATGGCAGACTCGAAGGCTGCAAGATAATGACGGTTGTAAAGATCTGAAGGCCATTCCCAGGGACGAGCTTTCACCGACATGAGCAAGGGATGTGCATTAAATGCTTCATTGACTTCATTCCAAGGCACTTCTAGGGCCGACGTGTCCAGGGCCGACTCATTTTGGAAACCCTAATGTAGGGGGCTGACCTTTGGTTGTATATATGTCATTTTTTCCTTTTTGAAACAGCCTCTCGATGCCTTTTCTGAATTTCTTCCAAATCCCTCCCATTTGAAAACCTTGTAACCCCACTTTGGTATTAAATCCAGCAGCCATTCCGATTGCCACATCTAAGCTTCCTCGCCCACTTTCTCGCATTTCCTTGCACCAAATGCATCATTCAGTTTCATATGCAACTTATTTCGTCCTCTATCTTGAACCCTTTGAAAAGCACGTGTTTTTTTGTATACAAATGTCAAAAACAATTAAATCAGAGATGAAATGAATTTCTTCAGAATCTTTGAATCACATCCTGCTAGAAACACTAAAAAAATTGAAAAGTGAAGAGTTGTGCAAAATTTATCTTCAGTCATTACAAGCCAATGTATGAAGTCTGGTTTCAAATCCAAGTAACGTTCGGTGTATCACCATAGAGTTAGTTTAATTTCCATGTATTCCTTCTCCCTTTTCCTTACAAAATCTATAGTTTAGGTGATGACCCAACAAGGGGAACTAGCCCATAATTTGGAGGTTCACTTCATTCCCAGGTCACCCACAACCTCGAAGTGTTCCCATGTGTCAATAGGTTGCTACAGTTGATAGCTTAGCAAGGGTACAAACTTTATTTGACAACACAACCCAAAAGGAAAACATAACTCCTGAATAGAGCGTCTAGGTCAACGCCATGGCTCATAGTTCCTAGAGTATAACCAACGCAACTAACAGCTTAATGGGTTCCACATTATCCCATATTACCCAGTGTTTAAACCTAGGCTCTGATACCATGTGTAACGCCTCGCCACGCAACCCTAGGGGAAGTTGCAATTTACTACACAAACGAACTATTTTTTTTTTAAAAGAACAATTAACATGCAAGATAACTAACCATTGCCAACCAATCCCCCTAAGGTTATGAGACTGAGTTACTTAAACCCAAACAAGAAACATGAATTAACCAAACATTTAAATTACTTAAAGCATTAAGAACGCATACATTCCATACATAATAATTTACATCAAAGAATATGAGATACCACTTGATTTCAATAATATTATTTACAACATGATTACAACACTCATTCCCCGAATGAGATAAATCCAATAAGTATGATTACATATTACAAATTCCACCTTGATAACAAATGAGGGGTAATAAAATACAAGATCAACTGAAAGGATAAAACATGACATGATATTGGATCCCACGAGCTCTCCAACTATAAATATCATCCACACGAATAAGAAGACAACCCAATGGATTAAGGTACACGTTCCACCCAACCATGTGATACCTGAAGGCTCACCCCCTGTGCTAGGAGATAGTAACCAGGAATCCAACACAAGACCATCTACCTCAAGAAATAGGCTAAAACATAACTGAATTGAACCCACTAAAACCACAAAACACTTAACACAAGGTTACAATGCTTCCAGAGAATAAGGTTCATGAACATCATTTGTACTCCACATAATATCTGACTGATTGCTGATGTAGGTAGAGTGTCATACATAAATTTCCATGAGTTGCCCTAGCTCAACCTTCCTACGCTACCAGACCCCCATCTTGGGTTACCCTGGCTTGCCTCTACCAGCCGCCAGACCCTCATGCAACCTATGCGTATTGTCTCATCTCGAGCCTTAACAAACACTTGCTTTAAGAGAGAGGCATTCATTATCTTTATTAGTGTGAAAGTACCCCATTGATTCTTTTTAAATTATCACTTGATTAAACCCTAGGTGAGTTACCCTGGCCACCCTTTGTGTGCCGGAACCCCACAAAGAGCCACTTTCCTATAAACAACACACACGATAAAACCACAATCCAATGGGTAAACTAGAAAGACAACCTCTCCAATCCAAGGAGGAAACAGGTAAAGGAAGCTCACTCCAAACACTGGAGGAAAAAAAAGTACAAACCCCACTCCTTCCAAAGGAGGCACAATCCTCATAACCCTCTCCTAATCCCAAGGAGGAACAAATCCCAAGACAAACCAAAGGTTGACTATCGTAATGACAACCCATACAATTAAATGAAACCCTATCTGGAAGACTTCAAGACATCTACTCAATTTGCACAACTTCGAGAATGATCAAACATAGCTAGCAACCACTTTAGACAATTTAAATAAACTAACGTTTAGGTTTCCTAAACCCAAGCCAAGCACTGGTATAGTACAAGAATTCAATTTAAATAATTAGCATTATTCAACGTACTCAAAATAAAACAAATCACTTGACGCCATTGAGAAATTTAAATTTAATATTTTAATTCTATTTGCTCATTCATAGATAAGAATTAAAACCATCTTTATAAATAAAGCCATTTGCTTCCAACGTCCACTTTAAATAAATCAACTTTTAAATAATTCGTTTGATTACAAAATCAACTTTTAATTAAAACATTTGATTATAATATTCACCTTTAAATATACATCATAAAATAATCTATATTTGAATATAACTATTTACTAAATATACATATAAAAGAATATATATACTTAATGTGTATATATATACAAATATA
>VDFB02002329.1:137046-171179 GCA_007258455.2 Sequoia sempervirens | reverse complement strand
GGTAATATTATTACCATGGTTATTTCCAAATTTAATTCTTCTAATTGCCTCACATTGGAAAATGTATAACGTTGTGTACCACGCTAATACTGCTACTGTCGTGAATAGTATTGACGCATTATTACTTTTAACAAAGATAATTCTATTGCAAATGATATATTAGAATAATACTAATCTTAGCCTCTATCTACTAATAAGTAGAAGTATGTTGAGGACTGAGATCGAGGTTTAGGGCTGGCACTAGCTCCGTGATGATTTTGGCGTTCATGTCCAAGGAGTATTGTGTACACCAACCTCATAAACTTGTATAACTAAGTAAACCCAATAACACAAAACAAAATAAAATAAAATAAAAATGCGAGTGAAAATAGTACTATGCTTGTAATTTTTCAATGGTGAAGTGTAAGTAAGTATGTACCAAGGTTACTTTAAAAGATTAGATGCGGTGTGTATCCTTAAACTGCCAATGTTGGAAACCCTAACCTTGCAACAAGTAGCTAATTGTAAATAGGCCTTCATGGCCTTATCTCAGTCAGTAGGACACCCAATGAAACCTTTTCTGACCTAGGTTTTTGAGCCTGTCCTGTGCAGAGTTGAGGGTGCGTGTGATGGGCTCCACACACCTGAATTTATTCTCCTTCCCTTACCCTTCTCCTAGAAAATGTGTCATCAATGATGAAAACCATACACCATCATGTGATATGCATTGCATGCACATGGTTAACTTTTGTTGGATTCTACATAGTTATTTCAAAAAAAAAAATTAGTAGCATTTTTGCCCTAGTGTAAAATATGGGCATTACACAATCATAGGAGGCCTCTTCAGCCAGCTGTTTTATAGCTTAATGGTAGTAGGAGGAGTATCCTCAATTTGCAAAGGAATAGTAGAAGGACCTTCTTCAGTAGCTTGTGCTCCAGGGTACACAATAGCTATAGGTGTAGCACCAATACCTGAATTGACCCCTGTAGTAGTAGCTTGATAAGTAAACTTAGATTTTTTCCAAATCTTCAATATCTTGCTTCATTGAAATTTCTTCATTTGTCGAGGCAAGTTCTTATGTGGCTGCAACAATTTTCTTTAATCGCTTGTACTAATTTTGTTTTAGTGGAGGAAAATTCCATACCTGTAAGAATATTTCTTCCTCGAAGCCTTAACTCTTGGTTTCTTTAAACAAAGGATAAGCCATTTCAAGCTTCTATCAGCCACTACCTGTGACACCTTACAAATATTAGTTTCCTCCTTCTCCATCCAATTGATTGGCTCCAAATCCTTGGTGGCCATTTCATATTGGGGATCAAGAGCGATCTCATCATTAGAAACTTATCTGGTATGTCTTCTTTCATCCCAAAGTCTTTCATTTGGGGAATAGTCAATATTTCATATCTCCTCCTTCTCACCTCAAACTAATTTTGTAAGTTTTCCCAAAAGTCTTCGAGAAGTGGACTTTGAAGGGGAAATTGTGAAGCATATATACCATTCATTTTATTCTTAGGATCAAAGTCCTTCTTGGATGTATGATGTTTGAAATTCATGGACAAAAACTCTTTTGTTGCTATTTTAGCTACTATCAAATAGGAACAAGAATAAAACCCCAATTGTGTTGGGAATGAGTGGCAACCAACCTTGTGTTGTGCATAGAATTTGGCATTAACCTCGACTGCTTGAAGAGAAAACTCCATCAAGACCCATCTATCACTACAACACCTTGTTAATTTGAAAGGATGTTTATCATACCCAAACATTTTGAAATAGGTAGATTTGGGGTATTGGGTAAACCAATATCCCCACTCTTCAATAAAATCCATGACCTCTCGCATCTCCTCTGAGCTAATTAATGATAACATATAAAATGCATCATTGACTCTTTTAAAATGTACCTCAATTTCCTTCAACTCTAGTTGGTCATAATGCTCCCATACTTTCTTCTAGTTCAAACCATCATCCATTGATCCCACAATAGTTAACCCTAGAAACCATCCCATTCTTGAAACACAATAGATTACATATGAAGACATGTAGAATGTCTTGGTTTCTATTACTTTCAATAGTTGATCATGGATGTTATCTAAAATTATTTGTCCCCAATCCAAATGTTGTGATCCTTCCAAAATTATTTGGATGAATGGTAACATCCAATTCTCAAAATTATGAGAATCTTCCTTTCCAAATACTATTGCCAACAATGTAATCATACAATGCTATTAAATTTCCACAATCCATAAGAATATCAATAGTTATTTCTAGATTCAATTGTGTGTAAGATTTTTGAATCAATGTTTTAGATCACACTCTGTGATCCATCGTCAGGATAGAGAGCTCAAGGATATGAAAAATTGAATCCAGACCTCTTGGGTTTAGGTGGCATCTTCTTTACTGATTTCTTCTCTATCTTAAGCCACCTTTTGTTAATAACCATTTTGTTTCCTTCCTCATCCATTGCTTAGTGTTTAAGTGCATCAACTTCAAACATAATCTTGGGGTTAGCGTGAGGAGGAGGATCAAAAACTAGCCTAATCATTGCTGGGGTTAAATCAATGATCACATTTCCTTATGAATCAATACATTGACTCTAAGTTGGATTATAAGTTTATGCAACAATTAAAATAAACTCTAGACATTGCACAACAAAGGGAAAGTAGCCACATGTGCCAATCCTAAATCAACAATCCTCTTTTCCCTTGGGGAAGCATGTTCTGGGAAAGTATCCTCACAAAAATAGTTCAAATCAATATGTCCTACAAGCGTGTCAGTAATATTAATGACATTAGATCCATATTTGGATGGTATTGGTGTCCCTTGAAACTTTTACTTCATATTAATAGGAACCCGTTCTAGTTTCAACCTTTTAACCTTTGCTCCCTTTGATGTTCCTTCACCAACTACTTCTTCTGAATCATAAATTTGTTAAAACCTACAAAATTGACTATTATCAAACAAAGAGAAGATGTGTGAAGAACATATTAGCATAAGCATTCATATTAAATCCCCATTCATTTAAGAAAAATTCCCATTTTACAAATTAATTCAAATTTTTCGGGTTTTGAGTTCAAGATAGAACCAAGCACCTAACCATTCTAAGCATAGTACTGAACTATATTGGAAGTTGAGATTAGGGAAAAAATTGAACCAAAACTTAATATAACACCCTTCAAGTCCATCAAACATCAAAATAAGGTTTTGGTTCAACACCTACACCTATAGTGATGAACATGATTTAATTTCATTCCATGGTCCAATCCCATAATATGTTAAAAAATTGGGATTGGATTAACACCAAGCATTGATAATTAACAAACAGAGTCGATAAAGGGTTCTCTTTGAGTTCCAATCTCAATGGAGAATTGGAATATGGTTTGGAATTGAACCCAAAAGAGTGAACAAGTTTGAGTAGCATCCCAAGTTCCAATCTTGATGAGTCATTGGAAGTCAAAATCAAGAAATGATTTGAGACTAGACTTTGGCTATAAGTGAGGATAGGTCAGATTTTATTTTGATCCTGACATTGTGTTGGAAGTTGAAACTGGGATGACACTAAATCATAGAATTTAAAGATATGTCAAGGGTTCGATGCCCATTTAAAATCTGATCTCGATGGTAATACAGGGATCAAAATCGAGACACAAGTTGATACATTGCTAAAACCCTTGAATATTTTGAAGTGACAACCTAAACTATGATCCTGATCAAATATTGAAAGTCAGAATTGGGACAAAACCAAGACCTAGACCCAAACGATGGTTTAAGTGAATAGTCCAGTTTCGAATCTTGATTCTAACAGAGATGATGGAATTGGGATCAAGGAAATCAACAAATATAAAGAAATCTAATTAAATATAATAGAGTATTTAAATGTTCCTTTGAGATCGGATTATGATTTATAATGGTTTGAAGTTAAAATTTATGAAATTGAAAGCAAACTCGACCAAGTAGTACGAAAACCCTAGGTAAACTAGGGCATGACGGGAACAAAAATCCCGCACACAAAACAAAAAAAACACACAAAAATGAAAATGAGGAAAAACCAAAAAAAAAGCAAATGAAATAGAGGGTTTGAATAAAAATGAAAGCACACCAAAAAGTGTGCCAAGAAAATAGGAAAGAAATGAAAAAGGAAAAAATAAACAAAAAACACAAACAAAAACCAACACTGGAAAACTGAAATAAGAGGAAAACATACGAAATGACATATGCCTCACAAATTCAATGGAAAATCCAACTTGACGGGGAAATCAAAGTCCAAACACAAACCCTAACCCTTAGTACCGCTCTAGTTCACTTCGCCAAAGTCCACAAGCCAAAATGAACAAAAATTGAGGAGCGGTGGGAATAAAACCTAATTCACATGTGTGAATAGGTGTTAATTAATGTAGGTTAGTCGGGTCTTGGGATCGGGGTAGGGGTCATAAATGTTCCATCACAAAAATGAAGGTAACCAAGAGTCAAGATTGGGACATGACACGACATCGAACTTTCAATGAGTGCAAAGTTCCAACAAAGGTCCAAAATATGAATCTCGACAAACAAAGATAGACACAGGAATCGAGATTGGGATGGCACATGGAACAAGAATTTTGAAAAAGTTCTTAGTTCTAGTTCTGTTCCAATGCCCGATTTTGAAACAAACAAAAACACATAAGGAAGAAAAGCGAAGGTCGGGTTTAAAATGAAAATAGGAACTTGCACTTTTTAAGGGTGTAAGATGATAGCTATGATTTGATACTTGAATTCGATAGAACAAAGAAAACACAAGGAAAAGCATAGGGATTAGGATTAGAACAAAAATAGGAACACGAACTTTGGAAAGTACCAAGTGCGAGTGTCAATCCAAAACTCGAACCCAAAAAACAAAGGAAAAAAAGTACTTAGGAGAAAAAGAGACAACTCCTAAAACCTGAACAAGAACACCAAAGGAAAAAGCACAAAAGGGGGACCAATTTTGACCAAAAACAAAATGGGGTGGTTTTGCAATGCATAACACCTTCTATTTTCCATACTATGCAAGTAATAAGTATATTATCATAAATATTAGGTAATATTATTCCCTCATAATATGACCCTTTGCAATCTTGACTTTACATTATGCGATTATGTTAACGCACAAGAACTTGTGTGCTTCACACATACCTTCATTTTAAGGAACTATACATCATAGTTATAATAATTCATATGTACATCGTAAGTACAATATTGTCTATATCCTACATGAAACCTATACTGTAGTGATTGAAAATCACGTTCCCCTTGGCTAATGTAATCATCCTTAGTGTAATTCAAGTAGAAAAGGAATGTTGATGCATTGTACATTACATCGTGGGTCCCATCCTTCCTTTTGGTATTTACACCATCAAGAAATTCAAAAGCTAGGATTGTCCATCACTGATACACCCATTTACCTTAAGCATAATAACATTGCTTCTTGACTACTATCAATTCTGACCATAACAATACCACTTATTCATTTAAGCTTTGTATCAACAAAGTTTTCCTTGATCCTTTTTATCTACTATTCCATTTTGGTAACTTTCTTGGTCTAGGGTTAATATTATTTCTTAGCTTTTCTATGCTTTATAAAGATTCAATCCTTCTCCCCATATAATGGACCTAACCTTTATGATGGATGTTTATTGTAATATAAGTATTCTACAAATCCACTGAGGTTTGGTTTATCCCTTTTTCTAAACTAGCTAACTTATAGTAATTAATTATACACTCATTCAATTGAATTTTTCATAAGACTATGATGGTTTCCACAAAACCTTATCATTACTTGCTTTTCCTCATCTAAAATAACCTTTTAAGCAACCGCTTTACACATTTTTCTATTTTATACTTAATATCTTATAATCAAATTTCCCAATCAAAAGTGGTTACCTTGGTGAGTCTATCCACCATAACATTATGTTAGTTCCATTTACATAGAAATATCAAATTGTTCTAATGATATACTATTTCCTTACCATAATTTCTTAATAATATACAAGTCCAGCCGATGCGGACATTGGGTGATCCCACAATAGTGGTTTACAATTTTTTGCCAAATTGGACAATAAATTGATTTTTTCTAACTAAATCTTCATTTTTAGACACCTATAGAGGCTTAATCGTGAGGAATTTGAAGATAACAAAATTCAGTGATTTGTGAATGGTTCGATTTAAATATAGTTTTCAAAAATTTTTAGAATCAAATTGCACTTTTTCCATCTCCTTGAAAACTAGTTTTTTCAATAAACATCATTTTAAGGAGTGACATCACCGATAATACAAATTTTTCTCCATGAAGGATCAAATTCTAATTTTTCAAATTTAGATTTGTAAATTATGATATCTAGTGCTTCCAATTGGTTTCATAGTTTTTATTGAATATTTTTTCCTTAATCAAGTTTCAAAGTCAAACCAATTACAATTCGAAATAGGTGGATTATATAACACAACTTTTTTTGTATGTATCAAAATTCATTTTTTTTGTTGGATCAAGGACTTCAATATCTAGTGCAATCATATTTTTTCAATTTTTTTGATAATATTCTCTATTTTTCCACATGTGCGTAATATAGAGCTTGATTTTCGTGAAACCTGTTAATTCACAAGAAATAAAAAATATAATGAATAAAATTAAATTTATTTAAAATTATACTTTTTGGGAAGCTTATAATAAGGATTGCATACTTACAAAAAAATAAATTTTAAATGAATTCATTTGATCCCCCAAAAGGTAAATCAAAAGTGGTTTTTTATTAGCATTTTGATGGGTGTAAAGGAGACTCCATTATAGGTATGGTTTAAAACTAGTGGGGTTCTATCCAAGGGGGTTTGATCTAAGGTAGTTTGATCAAATCCTCTTCAATTGAAATTCTTTAAATGAAACTTTTAAAGGATTAAATCATTATTTTTTCTAAAAATATGTGATTTCAGAAAAATTAGAATCTCCCAAAAATTGTAAACCAGCTTTGAGGGATCACCCCATTATGTATTCATCCTTTGACATACTAGACAACTTGATACATATCTTGCAACATTTTACTCTATCCTTTTATAGATTATAGTGGTTTCCCATTCGCCAAACAAATTTTCCATAACTATGTGTCTTAAGTTCAACATCAGTCTCCCAAAATTTGGGTACATAGGTTCTTTTTTGATTCATAATAGTCCATTTTGACTAAGTGAAACCTCTTCCATGGAATTATGCCATATTATATTTTCAAGTACAATTATTAGATGTTTTTGCAAAAATAAAAATCCTTCATCCTAGGTCATCCATACCCTGGATTTATTTCGTCCTTTGATTATTTGCAAAGTTGCAATCTGATTTTTGACTCAATCTATTTCTTCCAATGTGCATTTATACTAGTATGAGTAACTATTATCATTGAATCATGTTGAATAGACATTGTCTTCCCAAAGATGTCAACAATTATTACACACCTAGTTTCAAGCATGAACGTTTTCTCTATAACTCATATCATGAGTACATAATTCTTCCTTTTTCTATTGCATAGGAAATATTCTTGCCTTCCATGATCAAGTATGTTGCCTATCTTCCTCCAAAGTATCAATGATATTATCAATCTAATCTTTTGAAACAATTTCATATAGAATTTTTGTTGCAAGTTTTTCTTTCTCATTGGTCATAAACCTTGACCTTCCCTTGACCTTTCTCCAATAATTCCAATAACTTATCCTTTTAACTTTACCAACCTTGTTGTGGTCATATAAGACTTTGGTTGTAGGTCTTTGAATCATGAATTATGGAGAAGTCAAAAATTCTTCTGGATTGAAAATACATCCTTAATCTTCATTGTATGGGGTGCTTTATTTGAGTTTAACTACTATCCTTCTTCCCACCTTAGTGTTTCCACGATTAGATCATCTTAAAGTTGAACTCTCTTGCAAACATTTTCCTTTCCCCAAATTGAATTGATTTATCATTCCTTGTTGCTGGATTTTTTGATTGTTGATTGACTATTACTTTCCTTTCTTACCATCCATGGTATGCCTTGAATATAATTTCTCATTCCAAAAATTGGATTCATCATTACCCTTCTAATCTATTAGAATCAATGTTTGGATCCACCATAATGAGATCTAATGAATATTCAATAATTCTACAACCTAAGAGGTACTCTATTATTTCATTCCAATTCTCTTTTCCATGTATACTAATAGCCTTTTTAACCATAGTAGAATAATATCCCACCTCCGTAAGCCCCCTTTCGTTGATGTGTTAATGAGATTTCCAAAGGACCATTTTATTAATTGTGTCCTCACCTTTGTGAGTTGTTTCCAAATTATTCTTTCGATTTGACACATAGTCTCCCTCCATATCCAATTTCCTTTTGGAATCCCTAAACATATGTTTTTTTTTTGACAAGTTGGTAAGTTTAATATGCACTTTAACCAATTTATACTCTATTTGAGCCTTTATCAGTCTAGTCCATTTTTAATTTTCAATTCCCAACTTGCAATCATCTTTCCAAATGACTTTGTCCCAATTCTGGGTAACTTAATTTGTCATAACCTTAAACACTCTAAAGTTGCTTGGTTTCTTTTTCCCATCTTAATCAAAACTCCAATTTGATCTTTTCCTATTCTGGTTGTTGGAATCATGTCAAATTTTATCTTCACCTTTTAAGTTGTTTCCTATTCTAAAAATTTGGGCTCTAACCTTATTCTAAAGATGCCAAATTTTACTCTTGATTTTGATTATCATCGAAGGTTTTTAACTTTGTACTACATCAAATTTTTCATGGGTCATCCAATCTTCTGGATACCTCTCTAGTTCATTTTTATTAACAAAATGTTGACTTCTACATTGACTAAGTTTCCAATTTATTCTTATCAATTAGTTTTATTCCAATAAATCATACACATATCCCTACTTAATCCAAAATACTAGACTCTTTGCAACTATAGGTTGCTATCAATAAGGGGGAGTATTTCAATCCTCCCTATCCCTTAGGTATATATATCTATTTTGTAGGGTGAAGGTACCCTTTGAAAATCCTACAAAACTTTTCTTCTGTACCTGGTTACATAATCTTCTACAATCCAATGTATATCCTAATAAGTTGTTGGTTTAGGAGTTTTCAACTCCAGGGAAAATTCTTCCTAGTCCCAAATGAATTTTTTTTTTTAGGAATCTTATCTTCCCTTTCTGTTTCCTTTAGCCGTATTGGTGTAAGAAATTTTCAACCTTTAACTTCCAATAAGGTTTATGTTTTACTTATGTAATGATCCCATAGGTTCCAAAGTTGAACCTAGTTGCTCTGGCTACATGTGTAACATGCCCAATGTTCTACTCAATTTTTTTTCCTAGGTTTTAACCAGAAATTGAATAAATCATGATGCCAAACATATCAATATTTTTTTTCTAAAATATAAATTACATGCACATAAGTAATATACACTATTCCAAACTTCCATTGCATTCTATCGTAATTTTACAATCTTTCCACAACATTGATTTCATATTGAATAAACTCAAGTACAACATTCATGTTTACATCATTCCATATAAATGGATACAAAGTACATACATAGATCTTCTAAGCTTCCAACACTAGAAATACGTATGGTCTAGGTAGTCCACCTTCAGATATTTGGCCACTAACTGATGAGGAGAAGCATCATTCAAGCACTTTTCCACTAACCATGGACTCACTGCAATCCCCACACATCTACCTATTAGGTAAGATGGCCCTACCATTTTATAAAGAGATTGGTTGGATAACCCCATAATACTAGCCTTCCTTGATCTCAGTGTTGTGTCCTACAACTAGAACTTAATCATACGATAGCTTCTACCTATGAGTTTGAAAATACTGGAATAGAATGTATAGTAGAACACAGTGAATTGACAGTGTAAATAGTGGCAAATTACACTACTTTGGCCAAAGTATTCATCACCCAATTACTTTGAGTGGATGTCATCCTATTCACACACTTCCATAGCTCAATTTTTTAAGACCATACATATTCTATGCATAGGAAAATCCCTCCATTGGGTAATCTTTAACCCCAAGAACAACCTTTTTCCTCTATGTTTATCTAACAAATCTACTAAGTAAATAACTCAAAGTAACTCTTACTTACCAATTAACCATATGGGTAAGCATAACATCACATCGTTAAATGACTCTAGTACCAAAGGTACAGTCCCAACTATAAAGTCTCCAATCAAGGGTTTATCTCAACATTAAATGACTCCCTTCAAAAGTATAAACATTACAATAAAAAACCTCAATTGAAAGTGTAACCATCAACAATAAATGACTTCAATAAAATATAATCTCATCAATAAAGGACTCACTTAATAGCATGGTTTGAACAATAAAACAACTCCAAATGAAAGTATATTTAACAATAAAATCATCAATTAGATCATATAGGTTTAAACCTTGACTTATTTTCTTCAATCAATAATCTCATAGACAACCCTACAAAATAGGTTATTCCTAACCTAGGGTTTCCAACAAAAGTAATGTAAGGATCAAGAGATCACAAACAAATAATAAAACTTCTACATTCAGTAAGAATAAAATATTCATAATGTTCTCAATATTTGAATAATATCGGAAGGACATTATCAACTTGTGAGGATTTGGTGCTTTTGCACTCATAGTCCTCTTCACAATACAATTTACATATAAATTATCATCAAGGTTTGCAACCTATTAATGATGATATGCTTTTTATGCCATTATTCATGTGGTGTTACAATCTATATTAATGACAAGGCTTCACCTAACTTCATAGGCAATCAATTCAAGATATCACCTAATTGTAATGGTATTATATTCTAGGGTAAGTGCAAAAAGATGGTTCCCAAAAAGGGGGCTCACTTTTTTTTTGAAATAAGGAAAAAAGAACCTTGGATGTGAAATTGAGGATAGTTACAATCAAAATTTTGAGATGGAACAAAAACAAGGATCAAAGTGCTCTGAGTCTACTTTCTAAACTACTAGTTTATTTTAAAAATGGTTGAGATTAAGGGGTTCAAAAGAGGGATGCACAAAAATTGGTGCTGTTTTTTTTAGAAAAACACAACATAGCAACTCTTGTATGTCCCTAGCATGGTGAATTTTTTTTTTAGTATTTTTAAAATTGATCTAGTTAGAAATTAGCTAACAGTATGTAGTTGATGCATGATTTTTCTGATTTTTTTAATGAATATTTGATTTTTTACAAATTTTCTAAGTGAGCAGTTCCTGAAAAAATAGAAGTTTGGTCATGCCATCCCTACAAATTTTGGAAACAAATTGATTTTTTTGTATTTTTAAAAAAAATTGTAGAATGGAGTCTAGTTTCTAAAAATGTAATTTATTTGAAATTTTGACGAATAGTTAATTTATAATGAAAAAAACACCAAATATTGTTTTTTCCAAAAACACATACAAACAAAAGAAATTATAGATGAAAGCGCTTTCAATACTGTCAAAAGTGAAAAAATTACATCGTTGGATAACTAAGAGAAAATAAATATTACCTAGGTGTTTGATTTGTTTGACATTGAAGCACATGCAATCCTAACAGTGAGCATGAAACCAATTATGTGAAATATTGTAGAATTTGCAAAAACACATCTCTAGTCATTGGGAATTCCCTCCAAGCCTTTGGGTTGGTATTCCATGAAAAATACCAATCCCAAGGCTTGGGGATTCCCAAAGCAAGATATAATGGAGCGATGAGTAATGTTACTATGCTTATATCTTAGTTTTGATGATGGCTTGTGTTTTGTGAATGAACAATAAAACGCGAGCGCTGCTTATAACTACCTACATGTTCTTTTTTTTTAATTTCTTCCTCGTTGTCTGAGGGAATTCATATACATGAAATAAAAATTTAAGTATAAGTTGATATTTATATATGGATGTTTATTTTCATACTTAAGTTATATTTCGTATATAGTTTTAGGATGTTTGAGAGTGGTTTTGATATCTAGAGTTATAATGCAAATTTAGTTTTTAGATCTCACAAATTTTAGACTTAGTCAAATTTTAGTAATCGAGAGGTCAAATTTTAGTAATTAGTGTTGTATTATTTCTCTCTCTATCTCACTCATTTTTATCGCCATAATTTCTAGAACTCTCTCACTATCTCCATCCCTTTATCTAACTCTCTCCCCGATCTCAAGAACTCCGCCTTTGTCTCCTGCCTCTATCTCGGCTCTCTCCTTTGTCAGCTCTAATCTCTACCTCACTTCCCTCCCTCCTCCCTCTCTATTTATCTCATCTCCTCCTCCATCCCTCTCTCTCTACTCCATCTCTCCTCCATCACCCCTACCACTCTATTTCTCTCACTCACCTCTCTCACCCTCCTCCCTCCCTCCACTTCTCTCTCCTCTTCTTCCCTATCTACTCTCTCATTCCAAATCCTCTCCACCTCAGATCCATCAAACTCACCACCTCTACACCTTTGTCCCTACCTCTCCCTCCCTCCCTCAGTCCCTCTCTACTTCTATATCTCTCCTCTCTCTACCTCTCCTTCCCTCTCTACTTATCTTTATCTCCTCTCTCCCTCTCTCTACCTACCTCTCCTTCCACCACTCTTTATTTCTCTCTATCTCACCTCTCTCTCCCTCACTATTGTTGTGCATATTTTGCACAACTACCCCACTAAAGACAGGGACCACCCTCTTTCCACTCCTAATTGGTCATTCTTGTTCTTGGTAGACCATTTTTCCCTTGTCTCACTTTATGCACACCTGTTCCCTAGCCCAAGCTGGTCATGCACCTTAAAACAATCAATTTCATATTGGCCAAGTTCACCTACCTAAGTTTCACCAAGTCAATTTCCTTCGTGGGCTAATTTCTACGAGCTTCCCTTAGTTTTTCACCCTATGTCCTTCATGTATCATGGACCCGCATTCACAGGTTTCCCATTGACATTCACCGCTGCGCTCTGCTATTTTCCAGCAACTAGGCCTTGATGTCTACCTAACATGCAGACCCCACACCCAATTTTTCCACTGCGTCCTTCATGTGTTGTAGGCTCGCAGTTGCGTATCACCCTATATGAGTCTACATCCCCATTTTTCCATTTCCACAACGTCTGACCCTTGATTGCTACCCGCAGGGAAAACTCCGCATTTGGCCCTATTGTTTCGTCATTGCCGTTTCCAAACTAGGCCTGTCGTGCTTCAAAATTGCTTAAGCCCAAAACATTTGTGGGTCTTCTCACATGGATTTCCCTCGCATGACGCTCACCCTCCCTCCCTTCTATGTAGGCCCAAGGCCCACCAACATCGTCTTCCTCACTACAGGCCTTCACATCACTTCTTCTATTGCGAGCTCTTTGCTTGCAAAGACTACTAGTTTCCTTGTCGTGTCCACCCATTGTCATTATAACAACAAAATGCCAAATTTTTTTCAAAACGACACTTGGAGTCAAATGTGGGTGTCTCTAGGGAGTCTATGAATGATAAAGAGTCTCAATTGATTGATGATTGCACAACAAGAGGTCATTATGTATTAACATTGCAAGCTCTAAGGGACATCACTCATGTTGTCATCGTGCAGGTATTACCTGATATTAAGATTGCAGAAAAATCATATTTCACATAATGATCACCAAGCACGTAAGATACATATTTGATTTGGAATTCACACACAAAGGGGCACGTCTACCCTCTTCACCAAGCTCTCATTTATTGATTTGCGGGGCACTTTTTCGATGGATGACGTCACTCAAGTTTAAATGCCAACGACTACCACCCATGCGGGACATGCTATGCGGGTTTCCACATGCCTTCCACCATCCACTCAATGCCGTTGTTTGGCAGATCTCTCAATAAATCCTCCCACATCCATTAGCCCGACGACAATCTTCTAGGCTGGGTCTGATAATGCTGGTGCTATTTAAACAACTTATCTCTAGTATTGCCTCACTTTCTGCCATTAACAACGACATTTATGCGGTGAACTCCCACACCTTAAGATATGCACCTAGCCTTCCAACAATATATAATTGGGTAGGGGACAATGGACCTATGGTTGAATTAAGACCATCACTTATTTTTAATAACTAACCACAAGCCACTAGAGATTGATGAGACTTAGGTTGGGTTTACCCATGTGAACAATGTTTGATAATCTATCACAATGGAAATACTTGCGATCCCACCGAGATTCTATGATTTTGAAGGAATTGGCATCTATAGAGGCTCGTCCACCTCTAAGAGTCCCTTAGTTTCTCATGGGAACAGGTGGTTTCCACCACCAGAGCTGATTTATTGCAAGTACCCAGTTGACCACGGGGCATGAGCTTTGCATATCTTAGCGGCACTATTTTGTTCTTGATCATTATTTGCACCCTAACGATAGTATTACGAGTGTTTTAAATGCATTATGGAGGTTTGCATTTGAAGAGGTTTTAAATTACCCGTGCTTTGCTTATCCACATATTATAGCCTATGAAACCAATGAATTCTTTGGGAAATATTCTTATTGATTGCAGATAGTGCCCTTCCTCTCGCCGACAGACACCACAATTGTGGGATCCACCACATGGGAGTCCATTCAACTTGTGCCAGTGTCAAAATGATTTCTTGTCAAGGCACCCCACATTATTTTGTCCGCATGCTCAGTATATATTGAATCCTGAATTCTACCCCCTTCTCTTCATGATCTTGGATTTTATCCATGATATCTTTGCACAAAGAGGGATGTCGAACACAAGTACCCAATGAAGGCTTGCAGTACATAAAGGGGAAAGGTGTATAAATGGAGTGAACCGGTCACCTTCACACAAATGTAATCATCTGCTGATTATGGAGTTGCTCTGAGTCTATTTCAGGTATCTTGTAAGCATCTAATCTAATGTGGTCGGTTCCATCAATATCAACCATCAAAGGAAGTGACGAGATGTATCAACATAGTCTTAATCACATGTTTGGAGGAAAGGGTGGCGATGGTAGGGCCAACTCGATTTTCTCTTTTGATGCAAGTGACCATTTTGAAATGAAAAGGAGGTGAATTCATTAGGGGACTATTATAATAATTGATTAAGAATTCATGGGCACCATCCTTTTACAGTTCATTTTAGCGGAGTCCTTGGCTACGGGTGCCACACATGGGCAGCCACTCGATCCATGCTATCTTCTTCATGAAATTTGCACCATGGCCACATGCCACCTATTCTCCATGTCCATGCCTAATGTAGAGTCTACAGAGGTCAACACCATCCCATAAAATTAACATAATGGATGGTAGGTAAGATGGGATAGAGACCTCTAGCTAGTATTGCAAACATACACCTCCATCAATGACACGACAAGGCATTCAAAATGAAAGAGCCTCGCCACCCAAGCCAATCACTTAAAAAATGATTATTGACTTCACACCACAATCCATTGATAAGAGCCAATCAATCAGGTGTTGTTCGTTTGTCGTGCTAGAATGTACTGACTAATGGGTTGGTTATTTGCGGGGGCCGCATGCAATCTCTTTTACCTTCCACAAAGGGTCATATATGAGAATACATGTCATGGGACTACTCGGGAAGTTCTTTGTTGGTCTCTACTTGTAGAAACCTTTCTAGTGCATCATTCATGACACAGAGCAATGATAGCCTACACCAATAATGGCCCTGATGATGGCTAGATGTTCCACACCTCTAGAAGGTGGAATGAATTTTGATAAGAGTTAAATATTGGAGGGTGTGTTGCTTGCTAAATCTTGATGTTCCTCTCACACTTTATACAAAAAAAATCTATGGAGCAACATCGGGTATAGGCTGAGGGGATTTTATAATTCCTCGTGGTGATTATAAAGTAGGTGGGTCGGCTAAATTAGAATATCATTGTCACCTGCCTCAAAGATAGATAGTGAATTTGAGAAGATGAGACCACATCCCAAGTCTTTCAATTAATCATATTTGAGATTGGGATAAATGAACTAACCATTACTAGTAGTATGGGCTCACTTAGGTTAACAATGTGCAACATGTAATTGAAATGATTACTAGACCAAGAAATTAAATGAGACCTATAATGAGTTATTGCTTCTAGAATATCCATTGTGCCTCAGTGATATTTTAATATTCCATGTCTTAGAATACAAAGTGCACTTTAAAGAGATTTTAATTTCCTTGTCAATGTCCTTATCATTCAACATCATTTACTTCTGAGTATGCTTTGTAGGATTCAATTTGACTACTTGCTATGGGAATTTCTTGTAGGGGTCTGAATGTGAGGCTAACGACTCAAGTGCAACTACCTGAGGATTCATAGCTGAAGGAAGAAAGAGAAATGACCGTGAGGGAAAGGAACCAAATTGCATGTGAACGAGTTAAGCTATAGGGTGAAATTCAAATCAAGGACAAAGATCGGGGGTCGTATGCTAAATCTACGCATGACAACCATAGAAGTATGCTAAAATAGTGAAGATTGCTAGAAAGGGGAAGTGAAGTCACAAAGAACATGATTCAAGTGAGAGAGTTGTATGCCAAGGAAATGATAACCAAAGATCATATGTGAATCCAAACCGAGAAGAAGACCTTAATTCCCCAAATGATACACTGAGAAGGAAACCAAACAATGATCAACTCATTAGGGAAGGCTGGCCAATGTATGACAACATGCCAAAGAGAGACAATACTGAGAACACGAATGACTATTCGCCAAAGTCAGAAGAGAGGAGGTTGTTTTGTCTTTCCCATACGATCGTAGTCCATTAGGAGTTGTCTCGTCGGATCGGGGATAACTTATCTATTTCACGAAGATGCAAGTATGCATAAGAATCATTTAATTAGATGAAGAATGTTGTGAATACATCAAGAAGAAGGAAAACTTTAAATAGTTTTAGTTACAACAAAAGGGAAATCAGCTACAAGACAAAATTTCTAGAGTACCAAGGCACTAGAGGACAAAATAGGGAAAATGACAAAACTATATTTTATATTATTGGATAATGGGGGTAGGTGAAACCCTAAATTGTAAAATAAATTTGAGCCACTCATTGTAAATAAATCCTAGCCATTCATTTGGGATTTGGAAAATTATAAATAGGGCCTTGCCCCTCATTTGTAAATGGTTGGAGAACTGCTGTAAAGGTATTTGCAGCAATAAAAGACAACACTGTATGATTTTGTGGATGTTCTCTTTGATTTTTCTCATCTTGCATGCATGGTTCTACTTCCATGTTAGTCTTAGCTTGTATTTTTCCTTGGATGACTTTAATGGTGTTGGCTGTTACAGTACTTGATGCACTTCCAGCTCATGCTTTTTATGGTTTGTTGATGATGAATCACTTTGTAAAGCTAGTTTGAGCTAACTTATTTGCTACAACCTAGTTCAATTGTATGTTCATGAGGTGAATGTATAATATGAAAATATGTAGTCCTTAGAAGATTGCACTAATTTTGTGTAGCTGTAGGTCTTTCTTGTTCAAGCAAAATATAGTTTGTGGGAGTTTGTCTACTGTAGCACCCTCCATTTTTACTATTCATTCATAGCTTAGGATTAGAAAATTTTTCTCAACCCTTTCCCTTTTGATATTTATTTTAGTTCTTTGTTAGAGTATGATCTCAAGCATCACCATGAAGCTAAATCATATGAACTTGGTGAGTTTCAACTTGCTATTTTGAGTGGACAACCATTGTTCATTCACTTACAAAACTTTGAAACTCCATTTACAGACCCAACTTCCCATGCTTTGTGAACCATAAAGTCTAACCCCGTGTTACCAGAAAAACACATCAACCAATTGAGATATTCAAAACATTGTCATGACCTGACATCTGAGAGACCTTGGGGTAATGATCTAGAACTTGTTTGCAGATTTCTACCTTTCAAGAGAGGTAGTGCACTTGTGCACTACTTGTGTTGAGAAGGTGCAAAAATACCCATCAACAACTACATATCCCTCCCTCTCTACTTATCTATATCTCCCCTCCCTCTCTACCTAGCCTCCATCCATCACAACCACCACTTCTCTATTACTCTTCATCTCACCACACCTCTCCATCCAGCCTCCATCTTCTTCCCTCTCTACCTCTATCTGAATTAACTTCTACCCACCTCCATCCATCCATCACTCCCTAACACCTCTCGACACCCTTTGGTCTCACTTCTCCTCCCATCCTCATTACCTCTACATCTCTTTCTACATCCTCCCATCCTAATCATCTTTATCCCTAGCCCTCTGCCTCACCAGATGCCTCCCTCCTACTTTTCCCCATCTACTCTATCCTCCTCCCCCACCTCTCTCCTCTCACTCTCCCCACCTCCCTCACCCTATTTCTCACTCTCCTCTATCCCACCATTCCTTCCCCTCCTCCGTAACTCTACTTCATTGTCACCATTCTCTCTATGCATCTTTATCTCACCCATCCCTCTTACCCATCCTCCCTCCCTCTCTCACCCACCCTTCCTCCCCCATCTCTATCTCTACTCTCTCATCTATCCTATCCCTCCTCACTTGCATCCCATCACTCCTATCACACTTATTGCTCTCATCCCACCTCACGCACCTCCTCTCTCCTCCACACCTCCCTCTTCCTCCTACTCCCCATCTCCCTAATCCCTCTACCCACCTCTTCATCCATCAACTCACCACTCTCTACACCTCTTCATCTCACTCTCCCCTTATTCTCTCTCCTCTGCCTCCTTTCTCAATTACCTTATCTCCCTAGCCTCTTCTCTCTCTCTCTCTCACTCAGATGTCTCCTCCCACCTTTCCCCATCCATTTTTCTCCTCCTCCTCTACCTCTCCTCACCTCCCTCACCCCTCCCCTCACCTCGCTCTTCTCACTCTCTCCCCTCATTCAACATTCTCTCCTTCCTCTTCCCTCTCTCCTCTATATGTAACCATTCTCGCTCTACTTATATTTATCTCACCTATCCCTCTTTACTTCTCCCTTCCTCCCCTCCCTCACCCACCCTCCCTCCTTCCCTCTCTATATCTCTCTTCTTCTCTCTATCTCACCCATCCCTCTCTACCTATGTATCCCTCTATCACTCCCTACCACACTCTCTTTATTGCTCTCTATCTCACCTCTCTCCTCACTCGGCCTCCTCTCCATACCTCCATCTATCCTTCCCATCTACCTCTTTATCTCTCATGTCTCTTTTCCCTCCTTCACTCTCTACTTATATTTATCACCCTTTCCTCCCACCTCTCTCTCTCTCTCTCTCTCTCTCTCCCCAATCCTCCTCTTCTCTCTCCCAAGGAGGGTTGAGGGTTATAGTTATGTATAGGAATAGGGATTAGGGTTTAGGATATTAGTGGTAAATTGAGGTAGGGTAGGGTATAGGCAGGGGATGAGGGATGAGGGTTTAGAGTTTAGGGCTTAGGGCTTAAGGTGCACATGGTTGAGGGGTTGAGGGATAGTGTCGAGTTGAGGGCATAAGGTTATGATAGGTATATGGATTATGGTTTAAGATATTGGGTTTATAGTTGAGGGTATTGGGTTGAGGATATTAGGTTTAGGGTTGATGGTTTAGGGTTTAGGATTTATGTATAAGTTTGAGGGTTGAGGGTATGAGGTTAAGTGTATAGGGTATAAGGATTAGGGATTAGGGTTTAGGGTGTAGGGTTAAGGGATAAGGTATAGGGTTAAGGTTTGAGAGTGTAGGGTTTTTCGTTTAAGTATAGGGTTGAGGGATAATGTTTATTGTTTAGGGTATAAGGTTGAGGGTGTAGGGTATAGAGATGAGGCTTGAGGGTGTAGTGTTTAGGGTTTAAGGTATAGGGCTGAGGGTTCAAGGATAATGTTCAAGTTTGAGTGTATAGGGATAAGTGTATAGGGTATAAGGATTAGGTGATAGGGAGGTTGGGAGAATCAATCACTGATTCATGCTCTAGGTCTTGTTTGGAAGACCTCTAAGGTGTCTCACTCCACCACTTCAACCTATAGGACCTTCTAGTACTCAGGATCCCCTGGTCTAACTTTTCCAACCCCAACTACCAACACAATTCTTGCTACCAAGTTAAAACTTGGTGCAATCTTGCAACACTAACCTCAACCCTTAATTCATCCTAAAGGCTACAACCTCCAAATTGTTGAATTTAACTTTGTAGGGGTGTGGAGGTATCTCTAATGACTACAATCCATCCTACTGTGGTTCTTGAAGGTCCACCTGACTCCATTTCTTGGTCGCTTCCACCAAACCCTCATTTAGGTCTTAAAAAGGCTACTAGCCCTAGGAGCCCCAATTAGGCCTCTTTCTCCGAGAAAACAGGTGATTGCTCAAAACTTTCCAAAGAACACCCCAATATTTTCTTGGGAATCCTAGTTCATATGCCCACCTCTCAAATATTTTTGGGGTCTTGGGTCTCAATTGTCCGTACAAAGCCCTAACTTGAAAATGAGCAAAATTAGGTCTTTTAAGCTCTTTCCTGGTTGCTTTGAAACTGTTAAAATTTCCTCACATCAGATGGATTGATGGAGCTTCCTTCTCCATGCTATGCATTGGTAAGACACTTATCTTTCTTCTCCAAGAAATGATTTGTCAAAAATTTGACACCCCTGCAATTTAAGTGCTCTGCAGTGAGGTCTTCCCTAGCCGAACTCTTCCCTGGCTCACCTAGGGTAAGACTCTTCCAACAGCTCCTATGCTTTCAAAGAACCTAAACCATACAATATTTACAACCATGGAGTCTAGTCACTGTTCCCAAAGGGCCATACAATTTGTACGGTGGGAAAGTGAACTAACACTCCAATTTCACAAAACTGTCTGGTTCAGATCAGCAACAGTGAAGAAAAAAACTATTTACCAACAAGGCTGAAAATGAATTAGAAACCTATCTAAATGCCACAAAAATATTGAAGATTAGTTACACTACATTCTACACTAACTACAGTGCCCTGTTCAATCCATTAAAACAACACTTCAAGCAAAAATCAGGAATTAACACACAAACACACTACTTTCCTTGAATTCACAAAACTTCAAAGTAATACAAATGCTTCCAACCCCACTCCAATGCCAAAAAATCTCCTAAATAGGGTCTCCAATTCAGTTATGCTCTCCCTTGGCTCTTCTTGGCCGCATGTAGCTCCAATTGAGCATTAATAGCAAAAATTGAAAAGAAACTCCTAAAAGTCCTAAAAGGTCAAAACCTTATTTGTGCAAAAGCCTTAGGCCTATCCAATGGTCAACATGACCTTCATTAGATGATCAACACCTAATCAAAAATTTCATTAAGGCTTACATCCAAAAGAACTAAGTTTTATTGCTTAGTTGTCCTAGACAAGACTGTCCTTGACAACCTAAGATAACCTATGGGTGCTCCTGCACCATTAGGGTTTAGAAAATTGGGTATAGGGTTGAGGGTATTAGGTTTATGATTGAGGTTTAGGTTTTAGGGTTTAGTGTACAAGGTTGAATGTAGGGTTTATGGTTTAAGTATAGGGTTGAGGGATGATTTTTAGGGCTTAGGTTATAAGGTTGAGGGTATAGGGTATAGGGATGAGGTTGAAGGGTAGGAGGGTCGGAGGTGGAATGGAAGGGAGGAAGAAGGGATGGATGGTTCAAGGAAGGAATGGGAAGGGTGGATGAAGGGAAGGAAGGGAATGGAAGGTATGGTGGATGGAGGGTTGCAGGCATTGGGCCGAAGGTCATGTTGCTTATAGGGTATAGGGATTAGGGTTTGAGAGAGAGAGAGAGGGGGTGTGAGGGAGAGACACGAGAGAGAGTATTCTCTAGTTAGTGTGGGAGGGAAATACTTGAGAGAGGGGGAGGGGGTTGGAGGGAGAGACCAGAGAGAGAGAGATGACTGCAATTTCTTGGAACCATTTTTTCAAATAGGCCACTACATTTCCAATTTCATCAAATTGGTAAGCTAGTGGGCCCACTAGCTTGCCAATTTGGTGAAATTGGCAACCTAACTTTCCCTGTTTGGAAAAATGGGTCCAAGAAATGGGGTCTCCTGGTGATGTAATTCTTGGACCCACTTTTTCAAATAGGCCACTAAATTTCCAATTTCACCCAATTGGCAAGCTAGTGCACCCACTAGCTTGCCAATTCAGTGAAATTGGCAACCTAACTTGGCCTGTTTGAAAAAATGGGTCCAAGAAATGGGGTATCCTAGTGATGTAGACTCTCTACCAAAGTAAACTCTCTACCCTAATCCCTTAAACCTAAACCCTTAATCCCTCAACCCTTAAACCCTTAGCCCTCTACCCTATACTCTCTACCCTCAACCCTCAATCCTTAAACCCTAATCCCTCAACCCCTATACTCTCTACCCTATACATTGGACCCTCAACCCTAATCCATCAATCCTAATCCGTCAATCCTCTACCCTCAACCTTAAACCATCAACCCTCAACCCTTAAACCCTCTACACTCTAACCTATACATTAAACCCTCAATCCTCAATTCTCAATTCTCAACACTATACAATGGACCCTCAACCCTAATTCTTGAACCCTATACTCTCAATCCTCTACCCTCAACCTTAAATCCTCAACCATCAAAGCTTAAACCATAAACCCTTAAACCATCTACCTTATACATTAAACCTTCAACCCTCAATTATCAACCCTCATCCCTTAATCCCTCAACACTCAACCCTTAAACCCTTAACACTCAACCCCTATATCCTCTACCATATATATTGGACCCTCAACCCTAATCCTTCAACCATATACCCTAAAAACTATACCCTAAACCCTAAACCCTCAACCCTCAACTCTTAACCCTCAACCCTTAATCCCTCAACCCTTAAACCCTCAACCCTAAACCCTTAATCCCTCAACCCTTAACCCTTAAACCATAATCCCTCAACCCCTATGCCCTCTACCCTATACATTGGACCCTCAATGCTATACCCTCAATCCTCTACCCTCAACCCTAACACCTCAACCCTCAACCCTTAAACCCTAAACCCTTAAACCCTCTACCCTCTACCCTCTAACCTATACAAAAACCCTCAACCTTCAATTCTCAACCCTCAACCCTTAATCACTCAACCCTCAACCCTTAAACCCTTAACCCTCAACCTCTATACCATCTACCCTATACATTGGATCCTCAACCTAATCCTTCAACCATATACCCTCAAACCTATACCCAAAACCCTCTACCATCAACCCTAAACCCTCAACACTAAACCATTTAACCCTAAACCCTTAAACTTTCTACCCTCTACCCTCAACCCAATACCCTCTACCCTCAATCCTAATCCCTCAACCCTAAAACCTAAAACCTATACCCTCAACCCCTCTCCCTTTCTATCTATCTATGAATCTCATCTCTCTCTCTCCCTCCCTCATACCCTCTCTAATTTTCTCTATCTACCCTCTCCCTCTTTCTATGTACCTCTTGCTCAATCAAACCCTACCATTCTCTCTTGTTCCCTCTATTTCTCTCTCTCTCTCTCTCTCTATCTACCTCCCACCACATCTCCATTACTCCCTCTCTATCCCACTCCCTCTTAGGGTTTAGGGATTAGGGTAGAGAGTTTTCTTGGGTTTAAGGGTTTAAGGGTTGAGGGTAGAGACCAATGCCATAGAGAAAAGTACCCTTTTCTTGACATGGGATTAATTCATGATAAATTGGACTTAATGAGGTCTTAATATAGTGTTGTGAAGCATTTTATTCTTCCACATTAGGTCTTGGACCCTTGAAAATCAAACAACATGATTTTAACAATGTCTTGTAAAGGTGTTGTAAAGTCTTGTAAAAGCATTTCATGCTTTTCTAGACTTAATTAGCCCACATCTCCCTAATTAAACATTAAAAAATGTGTCCAATAACATTATTACATCAATCTAGAAGTTTCTTAATGTAAAACTAATGATAAAATAGTGTTGTAATGTGTCTTGCACATTCACATTGGTTTTTGTGCCCTTCTAGGCTATGTAGACCTAATTTTAGTGTTATAAAGTGTATTTAATCACACTTTCACATTTATTTATGTGTCCCAAGCCCTATTTAAAATTTAAATAATCACTAATAGGTCCCTATTAACCCATATTGTGTATCTTGAGGCATAATTTGATCAAATAACTGATAGAGTAATCATATAAGCCTAATTTTCTTACTTCTCAACATTCCAGCTAGCAAAAATGGCCCTTATGAGACCCATTTACCATTAGTGGAAAATTAATCCCATCTAGGTGGGAACCATTTTCCATTAGTGGAGAATGAGTCCCATTTGAGCCATTTTTGGGATTTTGAGCGGGAAAAATTATGTTTTAAGTTTAATTTTTCTCCATGTTAGTCTTAGGGATCTAATTAATGAGAAAATAATGTGAATTTCCTATAAAAGAACCTATCTTAACTCATTTTTACATTCATTAACTCAATTCACATCCATTCTTCATTATTCATCCTCCGATATTTCATCTCAAGTCAAGTACTTAGGGTTTTATCATTGCAAGACATCAAGAAAGATCCTAAAGACATTCAAGGGCTGAATCTTCATTTTGTGCTGCAAACTTTCAAGATCTATCATCATGGCAAGGTAATTTATTCCATTATTACATGTTTCATTCCATTCTCTCATCATTTTGGTTTAATTACCTAAACGGGGTTTCACAAACTCAAACACCCATGCCCTAACAATCAAAATTTCTCCTCTTCCTCTTATGTGTTTGTAGATTTAGGTCCCTTGGAAGTATAGAAATCATTAGAGATCAAGTTGTAAAGTCATTCAAGTATTCTCCTCATTCATCAAGTTGAAATATCAACAAAAATCCATTTCCAGACCTGTAAATTAGAGTTTCAAAAGTGGAAACCTATAGGGCATCAATGTGTAGATCGGTGGTGAATGAGTCCTGCCACAGGGTCAATTTTGAAATTTTTGCATTTTTGAGTACCCTTTTGTCAGAAATAGGTTTTGACACAGTTTACTAGAACTAGGATTGATTCGCCCAGAATGGTGAATGAGTCCCACTAGGCCTAAATTTTAGCATCAACAACATTTCAAAAGAAATTTCCAGTCCTCATGAAGATTCTAGGTGCCAACTTTCAGTCTGATTCATTTTTTGTTGCATTTTTCCATTCATTTATAGGTGAATTTTCAATGCACATTGTGTTTTCAAATAAGTCTCATTTCTTAAATTTTTCTTGTTTAATCAATCAATTAATTCATATAACTGCATTTAGATTATCTCATTTAGTCATATATATATATATATATATATCATACACATCCTAATTTGAGTGAATCATAAGCATTTTTGGCCATATCTCTCTCCTTTTAGGTGAAAAATCCTAGAAGTGTAAGAGTAGTCCATAGGGTCCCAAAAATCTATGTTTCAAGACCCAATACCCTCTACCCTCAACCCTAATCCCTCAACCCTATACCCTCAACCCAATACTCTAAATTATCAACCCTCTAGGTCCTCCATCATAATCCCTCAACCCTATACCCTCAAACCCTATCCCTTTCTCTCTATCTATACATCTCACCTCTCTCTCCCTCCCTCTCTCCTACCCTCTCTAATTGTCTCTATCTACCCTCTCCTTCTTTTTTTGTACCTCTTGCTCAATCAATCCCTACCACTCTCTCACACTCCCTTTATCTATCTCTCTCTATCTCCCTTCTTCTGCCACTCCATCACTTGGCCTATTTGAAAAATGGGTCTGATAAATGGGGTCTCCCAGTGATTTACATCACCAGGAGATTCCACTTCTTGGATCCATTTTTTAAAACAAGCCACTACATTTCCAATTTCACCAAATTGGCAAGCTAGTGGACCCACTAACTTGCTAATTCAGTGAAATTGGCAACCTAAATTACCCTATTTGAAAAAATGGGTCTAATAAATGGGGTCTCCTAGTGATGTAAATCATTGAGAGATCCCATTTCTTGGACCCATTTTTTCAAACAGGCCACTACATTGCCAATTTCATCGAATTGGAAAGCTAGTGGGCCCACTAGCTTGGCAATTCGGTGAAATTTGCAACCTAACTTGCCTATTTGAAATAATGGGTCCAAGAAATGGAGTCTCATCACTTAGAGACCCCATTTCTTGGACCCATTTTTAAAAATAGGCCACTACATTCCCAATTTCACCAAATTGGCAAGCTAGGGTAGAGGGTTTAAGGGTTTAAGGGTAGAGGGTAGAGGGTTAATGGTAATGGGGAGAGAGATATAAGGAGTGAGTGAGTGAGAGATAGAGACTTGAGAGAGGGAGAGGGGGTAGGAGGAGAGGCTTGAGAGAAAGAGAGAGAGGAGGGAGGGAGAGATAAAGGGAAAAGGTTAGGAGGATTTATGGGTTAAGGGTAGAGGGGAGAGAGATAGGAGTGAGTGAGTGAGGAGATAGGCTGAGAGAGGGAGAGGGGTAGGGAGGAGACTTGGAGAGAGATAAAATGGTAGAGGGTTTAAGGGTTTGAGGCTCATGGGCTTAGGCTCTGGCTACAATGGCCTAGGCCTAGGGCTAAGGCAGAGGGAGAGAGATAGAGGAGTGAGTCAGATAGAGAGACCCAAGAGAGGAGAGGATGGTGCAGAGACTTGGAGAGAGACACAAAGAGAGAGAGGGTAGAGGCCCACAAGCTCTAATTCGGTGAAATTGGATACTTAACTTGATCACCAAGAGACCCCATTTCTTGGACCCATTTTTTCAAATAGGCTACTACATTTCCAATTTCACTGAATTGGCAAGCCAATGGGTCCAATCGCTTGGAAATTTGGTGAAATCAGAAACCTAACTTGTCTATTTGAAAAAAATGGGTCCAATAAATGGGGTCTCTCGGTGATAAATCACTAGGAGACCCCATTTATTGGACCCATTTTTTCAAACAGGTTACTCACATCTCACTCTCACCCAAATCGGCAAGCCAGGGTAGAGGGTTTAAGGGTCAAGGGTTAAGGTTGGCAGAGGGTAGAGGTTGGCGGGTAGAGGAATGTGAGACAGGGAATGATGGAGCGATTGAGAGAGAGAGACTCAAGAGGAGTGAGAGGGGGGGACAAAGAGACCTGAGAGAAAGAGAGGAGGGAGTGGAAGAGAGACAGAGTGGCAGAGGGTAGAGGGTTTTAAGGTTAAGGGGTAGAGGTAGAGGGTTAAGGGTAGAGGGAGAGATAGGAGGAGGAGTGGAGGAGACCAGAGGGAGAGGGGTAGAGGAGAGACTTGAGAGAGATAGAGGGTAGAGGTTTAGGAAGAGTTAACGGTTAAGAGGGAGAGAGATAGAGGAGTGAGAGGAAAATGGAAAGAGGGGGTGGAGGGAGACGGAGAGAGACAGGGAGGAAGGGGAGCCCTGAAGCCAGCACGGAAATGGAATGAAGGAAGGAAATAATGGATAGTGGAATGGGAGAAAAGAGCCTGGAATGAAAGCACAACTGCCAATTTAATGGAATCGGTCGGGTTAGTGGGTTCAATAGCTTCCACCCGGTGAAATTGGCAACTCAACTAAAGCCTGTTTGAAAATGGGTCCAAGAAATGGGGTCTCCCCTGTGATGTAAATGACCTGGGAGACCCCATTTCTTGGAACCATTTTTTCAAATAGGCCACTATATTCACAATTTCATCAAATTAGCAAGCTAGGGTGGAGGGTTTAAGGGTTAAGGGTAGAGGGTAGAGGGTTAAGGGTAGGGGAGAGAGATAGGAGTGAGTGAGTGAGAGAGACTTTAGAGAGGGAGAGGGGGTAGGAGGGAGAGACTTGAGAGCAAGAGAAAGAGGGAGGGAGTGGGATAGAGATAGAGGGTAGAGAGAGATAGGAGTGAGTGAGTGAGAGGGAGACTTGAGAGAGGGAGACGAGGTAGGAGGGAGAGAGTTGATAGAAATAGAGGGTGGAGGGTTGAGAGTAGAGGGTTTAAGGGTTAAGGGTTAAGGGTTTAGGGTAGATGGGAGAGAGATAGACAGAGTGAGTGAGTGAGTGAGAGACCTGAGAGAGGGAGAGGGGGTGGGAGGTAGAGACTTGAGAGAGAGAGAGGGAGTGAGTGGGAGAGAGATAGAGGGTAGAGGGCCCACTAGCTTCCCAATTTAGTGAAATTAACAACATAACTTGACCTATTTGAAAAAATGGGTCTGAGAAAAGGGGTCTCCCAGTGATTTACATCATCAAGAGATCTCATTCCTTGGACCAAATTTTTCGAACATGCCACTATATTACCAATTTCACAATTTGGCAAGTTAATTGGCCCACTAGCTTACCAATTCAGTAAAATTGGCAACCTAACTTGCCTTGTTTAAACATCACCGGGATACCTCATTTCTTGGACCCATTTTTTCAAACAAGTCACTACATTCCCTATTTCATCGAATTGGCAAGCTAGGGTAGAGGTTTTAAGGGTTTAAGGGTGTAACATATAGAAAATATAGTGAAAGATTAAACAACACACAATAATGCAATCTAAGCTCTAATGCAATCTAAGTTAAACAACAAAGAACAAAGGAAAGCTAAAACATAAATAAAATGAACAATCTCACCCAATATCTACGTAATTCCATGTATAACCTTGATTACCCTTCTCCATTTTTCCATTTTAGTATAATTTCCCTCAGATTTCTCTTGTGCAAGTATAGCTTGTGATAGTGATTTAGGAAAACATTGAAGATTCAAATAATAGATATGCTTCCAAAAGTCATAAGATTTTGGGAGAGATTGAAATGATGAAGGACAAATCAATTTATAGAAAATTTATCATTCAAATAACAGGATAGGATCGAAAGATTGACGGACAGTTGAGATCAAAAGATTAGACATGCATTATGATTATTGTTAGTAGTGACATGAGTGATAAAAACTAGAAATAGAGATAAAGATTAAATAAATGATTGAATCTTCGAGTTTGGTATTAGAAAATAGAAGAATAGTCTTTTCATGACAAAGATAAAGATGGGATTAAAGCAACGCTTTGTTCGAACGCACTCACAAGATTTAATTAATTAAATAAAGATATTTAGTTAATACGCATGTACACACAAATGAGTTAGAACTAGATGACTGAATGATATGACAAAGAGATTACTTGTGAAAGCAACTTAGACATTAAATCAACAGTTAACTGACCAATTTAAATAGATCTCGAGTCGATTCTGAGTGAATACTTAGATAACTTACACAATTATCTAAATATAGAGGAATACGTTAGAATGTATTTTTACAAATTAAATGATTTATTCAATTCGAGATTTGATATTTGAAGAATAATTAAATAAATAAGATTTATTTAATTAAGTGATGAAGTGATTAAATGAATAATTAAATAAATAAATAATTTATTTAATTATAGTTGACATACGATAAAGGTTAAATTGAATAAGAATTTATTTAATTTGTCAAGAAGGATAAGGTTAATTAGTAACATAATTAAATAAAAAGCGTTTATTTAATTAATCTGATAGAATAAAGAAAATGTGAATTAATTAAATAATTGAGATTATTTAATTAATGGATGAATTAAGATTAAGGTAAATTAATTAAATAAATAGATTTATTTAATTAATAAAGAAATGAAGAACTTTAGAGAATAATTAAATAATTGACATTATTTAATCATGACCATGGAAATATGAATTATGAAGAAATTGAAGTCGTAGGCTTAGACCAGATTTCGGTGTCAACATTTTCCCCTCTTTGATACAATTCCATTTTAGTGTTGTGTCAAAGAAAATCGATCAAAAATATTCCCTAGTCATGCCCCGTTGTAAAGCAGGTGAAGGTATGCCCCCTGGGGAGAATTGACAAATTTTTGAAAAATTTCAATTTTTTTAGAAATAGTCTCGATTAGTCAATTTGATAGCTAGAAATGTAGTGGAGTTGACGGAAATGAATTTGGAGGTGTTAGGGATGTATATGGGTCATTTGAAGTTGGAATTTTACACAACCAGTTAGAAGTAATGCCACCAAAACCCTAGGTATAAATAGAAAATGGGGTAAAAACCAAGTCATTTTTACCCACATAGCTTTGAAATTTGAGATTTTTGCTCTGCACCCTTAGTGAATATGTCTCCCATTCCGCACACCCACCATCGGGTGCACAGGATCCAGACCTTCATGTGGCTAATCGACGCGGACCCCCTGGTATGTACTTAGATCTTGACTTTTGAATTTTTGATTTTTGCGCTTTTTTATGTGTTTAATTTCAATTTTCATCATGCATCACTTTATTGGAAAGTCACACTTGAATGCGTAATCAACGCATTTGCATACGGATCAACGCATTTGTAAAATCATGTATGATGCTTAGCATAGGTGTTTTAAATTTCAACGCATTTGTTTTTTCTTTCGATGCATATGAGAAATAGTTACGCATTTGTATTTAGAATAAACGCATGTGCTTTGTGTTCAATGCATGTAAAAATAGTTCAACACATTTGTAAGTATTGCATCACATTTGCATTTATGATGGATGTTTGTATGCATAGATGTAATGAGTTGCATTTTATTTTGACTCACATTTGATATTTCTATACACAGTTGTAATTGAAAATGATGCATGCAACATTTTATGATGCATTTGACTAGCATTTGATTTTGTCACTATGCATTAGGATAGGTGATTGATTCTGACATGAGGCATGTATAATGCTATTGTAGGTTGTTTTGGACCTTGTGTATACGCGAGAGTCGAGACCATTAACTTTTCGCTTTCGGGATAGTTTGCGGAGCGCGGAAAAATTATTTTTATGGCATTTGGATCTCTTCCATGTGATAGACATGCCCATTATTCAGGAAAACCATGGTCTATTGATGGATTTGTGAGAGCGGTGGTACTCAGAGACATCGTTGTTTCACCTGCCTACTGGAGAGGCGATAGTTACTTTAGAGGATGTATATAGGATTCTCAGATTGCCGATTAGAGGCACTAGGGTGATGTATGATACTCAGAGGGGTTTCAATAAGATGTGCAGACATTACCCTTAGGAGGACATTAGATAGTTAGGTTTTGAACATTATGAGATTAGGTGACATTTATTGGCTTAGAGGTATAGGCAGTTAGACTGTCTATTATGTACATTGATAGGTGGTATAGTCCTCCCTGACTATCAAGGTCATGGATTTCCTATGGGATGGGGAGAGATGTTGGTTGGTATGTTAGAGTGTCGGGAGGTGTATGCTTGGGGCCCTTGTCTTCTTGCCATGTTATATTTTTATTTGCATGATATAGCCTACCGAGATGCACAGTCTATGAGTTGTGGTACCACGCTCTTGATGGTATGGGTGTGGGAACACATTGCCATCTTTCATCCACTGGTTATAGTTGATGTTCAACATGGAGCACCCTATGCTTTCCATTATGTGGGGGCTAATACTCAGCACCATATGGGAGATATTGGATATTTTAGACATGCTATTAATACCATGGTATAGCTCACATGGAGACCATAATTGGGTTTTCCAGAGTGGTCAGACGAGGATGATCATTTTCCATATTACCGCCAGACACAATATTTGATTGGGAAGACTGTTTCGCATGCTCATATTATAGAGAGACATTTTCCAGATCGTGTGCTACGTTAGTCCAGAGAGGTTCAGGATGAGCCTAGAGGATGAGCATTTTCCATATTACCGCCAGACACAATATTTGATTGGGAAGACTGTTTCGCATGCTCATATTATAGAGAGACATTTTCCAGATCGTGTGCTACGTTAGTCCAGAGAGGTTCAGGATGAGCCTAGAGGATGAGCAAAGTTTGCGAGGTCCTCACAAGAGATCACACTGTGGGGTGTAGAGATACTAGTGGCCATTGCCAAGGTAGATATTGATGCATTGTAGGTAGTGCAGTGGGGGTGGAGAGATGGTTTGGAAGATCCATGTACCACTGAGGCATATGATCAGTGGTGGGCCATTCATAGGTTGATTCCCCTTGTAGAACTAGATCAGGATGCATTGATAGAGTGGCAAGGGACATGACTGCATGGTAGGCGTGGCAAAGGTAGAGGTCAGAGAGGTGGAGGTGGTCGTGATGATGATGGAGATGGTTGTGGAGGTGGTTAGTAGGGTGGTGGGAGAGGGAGGCGGGGAAGGAGGGGACAAGATCCACCTTTATCCACTATCCGTGAGGAGGGACAAGAGGAGGATGTTCACATGCTAGATATTGGCAGAGGTGAGGAGGAGCTGCATGTTGAGATTGGTAGATGAGGTCCATGTTGAGTTAAGGGGGAGTACGCCACAGAGGAGTGACAAAAGCGAGAGGCCTAGATTGTCTCGCTTCTTGCGTCTGGTCAAGACGATGATGAGGGGATGACAGGCTACGAGTGTCCAGATAGATTCTTCATGGAGTTAGAGGATGACATGATGGCTTGGAGAGGCAGAGATGATGTTGCTACGGGAAGCTGATCCCCGCTACACTTCATGCCCAACTTACCTTGGAGAGGAGATGAGGGTTCTGGCGTCCGGCAAGATGTTCTCTATAGAGAGGGACAAAGCTCATATGGATAGGGACTGCCATGCTGCAGATAAGAGAATGGTAATAGCTTATGTGAGACAGGAGCTTTGTGTAGGCTCAGATGCATTTTCTAGAGAGCATCCACCTATTGAGAGGTTTGCTTATAGAGATTTTGTAAGGAAGCAAAGCAGTCGATGGGATCCAGTTTTTCATAGGCACATAGTGGATAGGTCTTAGACTAGACCCACACTGTAGACTACATTTTTTACATAGAGGGTGTCGAAAGAAACCACACATATTTGGTCCATAAGTGAGGTGCCACATTCAAAGTCATAGGTCATCGTGATCTCATCATTCCACACACTCTAGTCATGATAGCAGTGGCAGTTCAGGATAGGGACATTTCTTGATATGTATTGAGACATTGTATTATGATCATATAGCCTGTGAGATTCCATATTTGTTGATGCATTATGACATTGCGATGTGACACTCTTGAGCTATATATATATATATGATTTGGTCAGAAATTCTCATGATATGTAGTCGTTTATTTATACATGTTATGTCTATATGAGATGCCTATGTGATGGATGATCATATCTACTTTATGATGTGTTTATACAACCTATGATGTGATGTTGATTCTATGTGATGATGTATGTATTAATATCTAAGATGTCGATGGATGTTATGTATGGAATTTATAATTATGAGATGTGATATGATGTTATATGTACAAGGATTTCTACATGTGATGCTATACATTTGTAATGTGATGCATGTATTTACATTTGTTATGTACATGTAATTCTTATGATATCTAATCTATGATGATGAATTTCTATTATGACATGATGTCCTAGATATGATAAATGCCTATATGTTTGTATATTTCAAATGCAAGATGTATGTATGATTGATGATTTATGATTTGGAATGCTATTTCTAACATGAATGCATATGCATGATGCATTATATTTTTGTGTGTCACATGATTTCGTCATAATGCAAGAAAGAAGAACTGTTAGTGCAGAAAGAAAGATTTAGAAATAATAAAAGAAATGAGATGGATGTTAGTATTAGCAACCTTTGATGTTTCACTGTATTACTTAAAGGCGTTGCACTTTATCATCATTGGGTAGGACTGATACAAATGGAGAAAAAAACCATGATATGACATAGATCAAGGTGTGCAAGGTCATCCACTTGCTAACAACATACATTCACAGACAAGGATTGTCCTAACTCATACCAAGGGCATAGTTGCTCCAGTATTTTTTTCAAGACAAACCACAGACAACAGAAAAAATAAAAGACGGGTAATGAGACGTCATCGCTCCTCTAAATCCTTCATGGGACATCCTTGAGGAAACTAGTAACATGAATCAAAATCAAAGTTAAAAGAAAGTTGATAGACAACAATTAAAGAAAATATAATTTTGATACATCGTTGCTTCTCTAATTCCTTCATGGGACATCCTTGAGAAAGCTAGTAACATGATTCCAATCAGAAAATAAAAGATAGTCAACAAATAACAATCAACGAAAATAGAATTGTGATACATCATTGCTTCTCTAAATCCTTTATGGGACATCCTTGAGAAAGCTAGTAACATAATTCCCATCATAAAGTCAAGTGAAATGATAAGATAAATAAGTCATAAAGTCAAAATCCAGTAAAATATTTTCCAAAACTTGATCTTGTTTGTTTGATTTGTTAAGATTGATAAGAGGATTATAGAGCCTAGTTTCAGGAGATACACATACCAGATAAGAATTTGAGTTTGGTTCAATGTTATGACAATTTGTATAAGGCATGACAAATCCTAGTTTAAGAAAGACATGTATCATATAAGATGTGTCTGATGCCGTTGATGTGATAACCTGTGTAAGGCTATGTTGATTG
>VDFB02002329.1:70623-137026 GCA_007258455.2 Sequoia sempervirens | reverse complement strand
TTAACTTCATCTTTGATATTCATAACTCCATGTTCGTCCACTTGCAAAACCACATTCTCTAGGCCGTGATAATCCATATCATGTGCCCTAAAGCACCCCACCTTTATAATAATGATAGACACAAATAAACCATGATCATGATCAAGTGATTATATATATATATATAAAATGTTAAAACGATATAAACATTTACAAATTCAATCAATATAAACACATATAATTAACAACTTACCAATGGATGATATAATCATGCCCCCTTCAACGGACTATGTTGCTCTGCAATGTTTCTCATTGTTGTGATTAAAAGTTGTCTCTATTTCCTGAAGTTCTAAATACAAAGGACAATAAAATTTCTCATCACCCTTTCTTTTCAATCTAGCCCACAATCTATCAAGTGTCTTTATTTTGTTATTGACTAATATTATCTGACATGATTTTTCTTTACCAAGCTTGACTATTTAGATCTTCAAAAAATATCAAACTCACACTCCAATAATTTTTATTCATAGACATGTAACATAATCTAATAATTCTGATATTTTACACCAAAAAAATTTGGCATGCAACCACCCCTGCAAAAGAGAAGATAGTCTCAAGTTAATGACCCCAAAAAACACTTTACAATGCTAATTCCAAAACTTATTAAATTCTGATTTTAATATGATTTCCAACCAAGTAAGACCCTAAAATTAGAATATTTGAACTTGATCGCGAAACTTCCTATACAACGATGGAGGAAGCAGCTAGTAAGAGTAAGTGACCCATTCCCATGAGCAATAAGTCTAACTATCATTGCTAATGTCAATACAAATTTATCCTTTTAGTTAAAGATTCAATGTGTCACTTTTTATGATGAGATTATCCCTAGGGACCTCAACATTGAGAGAGCCCTAATTGCACAAGGAAGCACACACTAGTTGAATTTGGCAAATAAATGACTAGGTGACTAAAATTTTAGTCACAACAACTAAAAATGACTAAATTTCTAGCCCATTTTTGCAACTTAGCCATAAAATGAATAAATAAATTACTAGTTTGGTTTGATTAAAAATTATTTAGTCACAAATAAAAATGACTAAATAGTTGACTAAATAGTTAGTCATTTATTTAGTCACAACCATTTGAATAAATCATTTAAGGAATCACAAATATAGCTCTCGGCCAAAATACCTAAAAATTTAATAAACATAACCTAAAACTTTTGTCAAAAATCTTATTTTCAAGCATAACCCACAAGAATGAAGTTTTCATTTTAATAAACATACTTCTAAAACCTTCGCCAAAAAATTTGTTTTCAAGCATAGACCGCCAAACGGAGAAAGTGTTTCTCAGAAGAATGATTTAACGGTGAGGAGATGTGAATGAAAGGGAGGCATATGATTCATTGCTACTTATCTCATTCCTGCTTTGCTCAACAAATCTTACATTGTTCCCGCTACTATTTGTAATCTAGGTATTACTTGACATATATTTGCATAATCTCAAATTTCTTCAGAGGATTTTGAAGTATTAATGTATCCTATATAGGGTTTAGAATGATTTCTTTTAATTAAAAAATAAATAAATGATGTATTTCCTTGTAATCGATAATGTGGGAGATCTCCTAAATCTTCCCCAGCACACTATCCTCTTTGGCACTGTATTCATTACTCCAGCTACTAGGGTTTTGCATGTGACATCTTTAATATCTTCATGACCGTGGCTTTTAAATAGATCTCAGTCTTTGCTTTAATCCTTTTCATGGTAGCCCTTGAGTTCCATAATCCACCTTCAATCTCTTCTAAGAATGGTGTCTTAAGCTAGACTGCATAGTATGCATATAAAGCAAGTCCTTCATACCTGCCATTGTTCCAAACCACCACTCACTGCCTTGCTAAAATGTTGCCTCCATAAGTACAATAGCATGTTTTAAAATCATGGTTGCCAGTGATTGACCATTAAGGTCACCACTTTCATCAAGATATAATGATATTTTTGTCTTCAAACTCAAGGCATTATGCAAGATAACATTGTGAATTGTTTGTTGTGTACGATTTGATTTTCTTGCACATTTACTGCTTTGCTAATTTCCTTTAAGACTGGTTATTGCACCCTCAACGCAATTCTAACAGCTCACTCACTATCACTTGAAGATTCCTTTTATGAGCATCCTTCTATAAAATCAAACTATGCCCTATAGACTGCCTACTTACTAGGGGACTCATTGTTTCATGGTATTGTAGATCTTAAGATCCTTCAACCTTATTGACACTACTTCACAATCCACAATGTATTATTCACTATTCTCCATCTTTGATGAGTCTCAAAACTGCTCAAACATGCAATACACTAGCTCCATTATACATTAATGGCTAAGAAGAAACATTGAACCTATGATTACCACTGTTACTTCATTTGGACAGTCATTCCCTAATTGCATTTGCCTTGTCTAACACTACCAAAAGCATTTGAAAAACCCTTAAGGTCAGCAAGGGGGTAAGGAAACTCACTGTTAAAATATCCACTTTACTATGCAAGGTTTGAGGTTTATTATCTTGCCACTGCTCAACCTCTTTTTGACTGTCACATCTCAAGTAACTGTCATTCTTCTTACCGTAGATTGCATTTACAAATGTCACTAAGATTGTTATTGACTACACTCTTCAGATTGTAAGATTTTTTTATTAGCTACAATGTCTCAATCTTTTTGGTATTGCAACCTCACTAATCCACTAGAGTTATTGTTTATGTTTCTATGGAGGCCTAGGGTTTTAACCCTAATCATGCTCTTACCAATGCTTCTGTTGGTATTAAAAAACAACCTTAAATCTTGGGTCAAAAAATTAGTTGTCTTGACAAAGTTGTGGTAGGATCTTGGATTGTATCCTAGAGTGTGTGTGAAGCTTGTGTTTGATCATTAAGGTATGTAAACCTGATCAGGGAAATGTATCCTATATAGCATGGGTCTTGCTTTAATAATTTCCATAATGGTTATTAGCAAATCACATTATTATAGTTTGCGGTAACCCAAGATTGCATTCAAGTATGTAACAAACTTGGTTTGTAGTTTAAGCTATACACTTTTAAGTAACATTCATAAGGTTTAGAAAATCTTGATCACTCTCTAGAATAGCCCATTAAACATGGGTTATGCTTGAATGCACTACATAATTGATATAACACAACCACTCTGCATATCAACCAGAGTTATAGGCTCTTTATTGCAGCAAGAGGTAATCACTCTTCGATCATGCTATAATTACATCCTAACCTGTTAAACTTGAGACAACCTGAATGCACCCAATGATGATTGACACCTACATTATACAACCTGAATTAACTACATTATATGAGTGCCTCCATTTCTATCACAACATAGCCACATTAAAATTGGGTCACACATGAATGCATCCTGCATTTGTTATAGAACAATTGTGCCACATGACCAATATAGTTATGGATCACATAATTATAGTCACAAGAATCTGTTCTTTGGTTGTGATCTTATGGTGATTCCACACAACAAAATTTGGACATGAAATTCTCAAAACCCTAAACCTCTAAAAATGAAATCTGATGAGATGTTGCTTTAAAATATGATTTTCAAACCTAGAACTACAAATCTGACTTGACAATTGAATTTTGCAAAAAGACAATGACTACCCTCAACCTAGTGATATCTTCTTGAATTTTTTGTGATTTTTCCCAAGAAAATCATCCTTGGTTCTCCACAAACTGTCTCAAGTAGAGAAAAAAACTGTCACAATAAATCAACAAACTCAATTTTCTTTATGTCAGCCACAATTTGATTTTTTTCTTATTTTGCATGTTTGCCGAAATTTTGACGAAACTAATAGTCGACATTTCAACAAAACCTAGGTTCATCAAAATTTTGACGAACCTCGGGGATAAACTTTTAAAAAATTGAAAATTACACATCAAATTTTACAAGCACCCGATGATACATCAAATTATACATATTTCGTCGGACATTTTCATCAAATTTTGCAGTCAAATGAGTTAGTGACATGTAGGCTACTGCAAGAGGTTTATTAAAGACTTTAGTAAGATTGATGCATCATTGTTTGTTTTTCTCACTAAAGATATTGAATTTGATTAGACAATAGAGTGCCAACATTCCTTTGAATAGCTAAAGAAGGCCTTAACCCAAGCACCTATTTTGAGGGGGACAAATTGGAACTTACCATTTCATATATATATTGATGCTTCATATTTTTCTATTGGAGTAGTTTTGAGTCAAAAAGAAGGTAACGACGAATATGCAATCTATTACATTAGCAAGAATCTTCAAGGAGTAGAGTTGACTTATACTATTACAGAAAACGAGATGCTAGCAGTAGTGTATTCCATCAATAAATTCAGGAATTACATCACTGTTTATTTAGTTTTTTTCCACACAAATCGTACAACTATTAGATATCTTATGAACAAGCCTGTAGTAGGAGGTAGACTAGTTATATGGCTGCTCCTTCTACAAGAGTTTAATATTACAATAGTGGACAAACCTGGTAAAGCTAATGTAGTACTAGATTTTATATCATGGTTTCCAACACAATAAAAAAGTAGTGGATGACTCATTTCTAGATGAACACTTGTTTTATCTTAATTTCCATGTACCTTAGTATGTTGAAATTGCAAATTATTTAGTGACACATAAGCAAATACTAGAAGATGCAATGGTATTACCTATATTTACTGGAATTGGTTGGCTCAATTATTTCCTAAAGTTGACATAATTTGACAATGATATAGTAAGAAGGGTTGCAACCACTTTGGAGCATGATGAAGCTATGGTAAAAGGAATATTAGTAGATGCATTTGATTTTTCCATAGCACAGGTTTCTAGGTTACCTAGAACTAGAGCAAAGTTTCTAGCACGCGCAAATGCCATGGTTGCAAGATAGGAATTCTATGAGCGAGGAGTGAATTTGAAATCATCATCACAAGGTACAAAGAGGATTTCTCTCCTTTTTTTTGGGATAATTGTGCTTCCTATGTCATTAGATATCTTGTGACGGTAGACAAAATATTCAGTATACTATGCATTTTAAATTGCTTAGTCACCTTTACCATAATAGGCTGGTAAATGTACCAAATTTTATTTATAATATATTGAAAAGAATGGAATCAAAGTATCAAAGGAAGAAAATTGACACAACCCTATCACACCACTATTTTATTTCCCTACTAGTAAAATAAAGTTTGAGAATTTAGGACCAACAGGTAGAATGGGAAGATTTTAAGAAATATGAAGATATTAACAGTTTACATGAGGCACTTGTAGTACCTGAAACTTTAGAGCCACAAGCTAAACTTGTAAGAAAAAATTCCCCTATCTCACCTACAGTTTCACCTACTAGTAGCCAAGGTGAGTTAGAGGAGCATAATGTGCCAAATTCTAGGTCACCAATAGTGGAAGAAATTCCATCTTCTTCAAAACCACCAAAACCAAAGAATAGAAAAGATAGTACATCCACAACATCCACGCCTAAAACAAAAAAAGATGAAGAAGGATGTTTAAAGGTAGAAGAAGGATGTTGCAAAGGAAATCCCCACACCTAGGTGTTCAGGCAGATTAAAAAAAAGGTGTCATGAGAGGGAGTGTGGAAAAACCTGAAGAAGAGGAAAAGGGAAAAGAAAAACATGAGGAAGATGTAATGTTGGTAGAGATAGTCTTTGAAGGGAAGGGAAATATCCCTAAAAAATGTACATATACCTATGAAGAGGAAGAGATATGTGTCTACAAATTTTGATTCAGAATCAAAAGATGTGTTTATTTCTAAGAAAATAGAAAAGAAAACCCCAGATAGTACTACCTATGAAGACTATGTAGGGGGAGGTAATAAGCAGTTTATGGAAATAGAGTAAATGCAAATAGAAGATATAAATGTTAGGAAAGAGCTTTAGGAGAACTTGGATAGAATAAAACATTTGGAAGAGTTAGTACAGAGTTATGAAATGAAAGAAATGGAAAGGGTAACCAATGTACAAGAATTGGAGGAAAAATTGCAAACATATGGCCATGGTACAAAACTATATTTATTGGCACAATTGGTCATTACTAAAACATGGGATGGAGAACCTAAAATACCAAATCAAAGACCACCTTCCATAAGAATCCAAATTCATCATATAACCTTGTTTGTTGGTTATCAATTATGAAAGGTGACTGATGAGTTTGCACAACAAAGAGAAAAGTGGGAGAAAGAAAAATAAATTTTGATTGAAGAACATAATAAAATGCTGGAAGAAAAAGAGATTGAAATCAAGAAATCAATAGTCAGACTAGAAGAAGTGGCAGAAAAAGCTGCCTAAATCATAAGATGTAGGCCTTCAACAAGGACATATGCACTATTTCTACAACAAAAATTCGTCAATTTTTAGTTCAGTAGGCTAATCAGTAACCAATTAGTAGGGATGAGCAGGAAATTTGAGTTTCTTAATGTTTTTCCTAATTCTACACCAGAGGAGTAGGATCAATCGTGTGAATAATATTTACACAACTATGTGGTGCTAGATGAAATAGAGTGGAATCCTTTGATGTTTGTAGGGGATCTCTAGGTAAGGGAACTGGCATCTTATTACAGGAATGAACAATTCAAGGGAGAAATAATGGGAGAATATGAGGAGAGGGAGAAATCAGTTGCTCTCCCAATAAGGAAAGAATCTAAAGACCCTGATGTAGTTATAGATGAATGGTTGAGACTCCTCAATCATAAAGGTGTAGGAAGTAAGATTATGAAACTAAGGACAAAGGATTACAAAAGAATACAAATATTATTAGTGGGATTGGGTCGACAATGTTATAGTTATATGCAGATCAGATGGAACAACTTGACCCCAGAGTTGCAGAGAAAGGTACCTAATTCCATGTACAATTTAATCACCATACTTGAGAGGGTACAAAGGTACATGAAAATTGGTGTTGAGATAGGAATTCATTGTGTACCACTTACATTTCATCCACCCATGCTACTCTATCCAATTCCATATTTGTCAGGGGAAAAATGTGAGGAATGTGAGAAAGCTGGGAATATTAGAACGAGACAACTTGCAACTTACAAAGGTTTCTAGTTAAAGAAAATCAAAGGATTTGATGTTGTCATGGATCTTAGGGAGATCACTTTGTGTTATAATCTCTACCCCTAGTGTTTTGCTTGAGGACAAGCAAAAGTATAGTAGGGGGGAATGATGGGTTAATTTATTAGCCTCTTTTCTATTGTTTTTATGCATAATTTCAGACATCATTAGAATTTTTTTTTCAGACAATACTCCTATGCTATGCTATCTTTTCATGCCTATTATACAAACTTGGACCTAAATTATAGTAATGGAAATATAGTTTTGATATAGTAGCATTGCATGGTTTATATGTGAGTATGTATGAAATGTGGATGTAATTCTTTGTTTAATCATGGTAGTTAGCTTTTTGTATATATTTTGTGGATTAACCTCTTGTAGCTGAAGGAAAAACTAGAGCTTGCAACAAAAGGAAGATTTGGACAGTGAAATAGGGGAAGCGCTAGATCAAGTTGAATGCAATAAATACCATATGGAGGGACTTGATGGAGTTAGATGTGCATCATTATGACAGGTGAATAAAGCACTAGAGAAGAAAAATTATTTTGATAATAGGATTATAGATAACTGTTTGTGTGTTTACATGCAAATTTGTTTTACAAAGTTTCAATTCTATTAGAAGTCTTCTTTCCTTTCAATTATAGTTTGAACAATTCAATCTTAACTATATACTATGATATCTAGGAGTTGCAGTTAATGATTGTAGTTAGTTGTTGCTTAGAATAAACTCCCCCTTGCTTGTATATAGCCGATGGTTGAGTTCTTAGAGAAGTTAGTTGATTTTAAACATTTTTTTTATCTATTAATTTTCAATTTAAGTTATCAATTAAAAACATGCTGATTATTCAAAATGATTTTATTGAATACAATTTGTGAAGAAGATTTTGTGTAATCTTTTGTGATGCGTAATGAATGAAGTTCAATTTTACATGGATGCATAAAATCTAATATTAGATTTGGTTATATTTAAGTGAAGACAACCACTAGAGTAGGCCACTCAAGGTAATTGTTCATCACTACCTTTATAGCTGTTTTATTTTTGTTAGTAGTTATTTATGTACGTCATTGTTTCATAAATTACATGTAAATTAGAATAGATCCTCACACTTTGATTATTAGTAATGAACATTCATAAGCATGCATGCATGCATTTGTTTAATTTTTAGTACTTTGGAGGTTCGAATAAGTTTAGTTACTAGTCTTGATTAGTTTTGAGTTAGTACAATAATTCTTTATTAGCAACAGTTCAATTACATGTTAAGCTATAGGCACCTGTAGCCATTAGCATTGGTTTGTTACTTTAACTGTTATGCAATTTTGTAAATTTATAGCAAGTAGAATACCTTAAATAGGATAACATGGGCAGCCTCAAGTCTCTGAAGACACATAAAGTGTAGCACCATCACGATTTTACAAACCATGGTTGATAATTTAATGTAGTCTTTACAATGTTGAGTGGACAGTTCAACTAGTTATACCTCTAAATTGTGTAGCTCTTACCATGTTTACGATAAACTAGTTGAGACTCTACAAATACCATGTGCTATACAATATGTACATATATGATGCAATTTAGATCTATATTCCAATGCTTTAAGAAATCATTATCATATAAATGTTTAATATATATATATATATATATATATATATATATCATATATATGCATAACTAAATATGTATATAAGTATATATGTATATATATCGATTCAAAATTTTATGAAATTCATTATTCAATATATGAATACATATACACATATTCACATATTCCTTAAAATAATAATGCATGCATATGCACACATATATACACATGTATATATATTAATATGCTAGTATGTATGTTTCCATTATGTCGATGTATACACACATATTAATATGTATATTTATATATTTTTATGATTTTTATATATGTATATTTAATGCCTTGGCATTAAATCACATATAATCCCTTATTCACCAATTGATAATTATATATATGCCAAATGTATACGTACATATATATGTTGGAAAAACAAGGACATACAACAGAGAGGGGGGGGGTGAATCAGTTGTCACAGAATATTAAGCTTTTCAGACTTAACTTAATCTCAAATCCAATGAATGAAAAATAAGCCATAAACAATCAGCACATCAGAAACATAGAGAACACAATTTTTTTTTATGTGGAAACCTTGTTAGGGGAAAAACCACGGTGGATGTTAGTCCACAATATTATACCCTGTTAAAAGTATAATGAAAATTGTAAGGGGAATGCACATGCATTTAGGCACACTGCCTAGAGCTCACTGCTCAAATACAATAGGGATCACTACCCAACAATACAAAATATGATTAAATTCGGAGGGTACGAACTGAGAAAATAGCTTCTACACAAGCTTGATTATAGTTCCAATTAAGCATAGAAAACCTTCTTCACACTTTGTTCAAACTTCTTCTTACTCTGCTCTGCAATCAAATGATTTGAACCCTATTCATACATCTGCACTTTCTATGGCATACACTCACTCTTATGCACACATTAAATTTTCTCAAAAAATCTCTCTTATATATCTGCAACATGGAATTACATCAACAACCTTGTTAGCCAAAAATATAAAACATATATTTGCAATGTCGACCCAAATTAATTTAGAAATCAATTTTCAATGCAAATTAAACATCGTCGGCTAATATTATGATGAGACCTAAAATAATATCCTCGAGCACACCAAACATTCAAATTTAAATCTCCAAGGATCCATAACACGTTACAACCATCATGTCAGCCAGGAACGTGAAAACCCGAACATGCATAGGAAAAATCTTTGACCATGAGCACACTGATCAACGTGGATGTAAAAAAATGATGTAGAAGCATCCAAAAAAACCAGGAACTAACAAAGAGGCATCCAAAATAACTAGAATTACACAAAATTCAATCAGGAACACTGACAGAGACCACATAAATATTGTCAGAACACAACTGTTCATAGCACGATCAAATCTTCACACAAACCTTTGAAACTTCTGGTAGATGATCTAGATACTCTCAAGAATAAACCCTTTAGTCCATAACAACCGATCTTCAATGTACATAACACAACACCTTCATGACCTTCACTATTCCACTGGCGACCTACAACTCTTCCTTTAACAATTTTCTCAATATCCTCGACATATACAACCTTCAATCCAATAATGGTAATTGTGTTGACATCAATGAAAACCACATATCAACAACACAACCACAACATCTGAAAAACTTCCAACAATCTCCCCCTTTGGCATTGATGGCAACACATGATGTGAAAAATACCATCAACCCGACACACTTACTACACCTTATATTCTGAGTCTCCTTCTCAACTGCTCTTCTCCCCAAAAGGGATTTTTCACATTGCTCTTCTCCCCCTTTGACATCAATGGAAAAGGTAAGCATTAATTTTCCACATACAAGCTCTAAACCACATATCTGCACATTTGACTACTCCCTCTGAGTAGCAGCCACATAAACATCAATCAGGATCAAGAAATATAGCTTTGAAGCATACAAATTGATGTAAGTAAATACAAATCTTAGTTATTTTTATGAGGGGTAATCACCCCTAGTATTTATTTGAGATACTCAAAAGTATCCTTTGGCAATGGCTTAGTGAAGATGTCTGCAACCTTTTCTTTGGTAGGAACATAATCTAGTCTGACTTCTTTCTTATTTACTTTCTCCCTCAAGAAGTGAAACTTGATTGATATAAGCTTAGTCTTAGAGTGTAGCACCAGATTCTTTGAAATGTTTATTGCACTTGAATTGTCACAGTATATGGCAATAGGCTCTTCCTATACCACCCTGATATCTTTCAACATCTATTTCATCCACATCACTTGAGTACAGTTGTTTGCAACAACAATATACTCTACTTCAGCAGTAGATAGAGAAATGAAAATTTTCTTTTTGCTCAACCAAGACACCAGTTTCTTCCCTAGGAAGAAGGAACCACCACTAGTACTTTTCCTTTCATTTAAATATCTTGCCCAATCTACATCAGTATATGCACTCAAAGTAAGATCATCATCCTTAGGATACCAAAGTCCAAAATCAATAGTTCCTTTCAGATACCTAAAGATTCTCTTTACAACAGTCACATGAGACTCTTTCGGATCAACCTAAAATCTAGCAACCATACATACAACATTCATAATGTCTAGTCTGGTCTGAGTTAAATAGAGAAATCCGCCAATCATTGATCCATATCTTGTTTGATTTTCCTTAGGAGAATCATCATTATGTGTTAACTTGCATCCGGTTAGCTTGGGAGTACCAACAGGTTTTGAGTCTTCCATGCCAAAATTCTTCAACACCTCTCTCACATATTTAGACTGAGATATGAAGATCCCCTTATCTAACTGAGTAAATTGCAATCCCAAAAAGAACTTCATCTCTCCAATCATATTCATCTCAAATTCACTTTACATTTCATCAACAAACTTCATACACAGATTATCATCTCCAAAAATAATGTCATCGACAAAGACCTCAATAATTAATTCTTTGTCATGATCCAACTTGAAATATAAGTTGCTATCAGTGGTACCTTTATTGAATCCAAGCTTCAGTAAGTATTTGTCTAGTCTAGCATAGCAGGCTCTGGGGGCTTGCTTAAGTCCATATAGAGTTGTCTTCAATTGGAAAACTATGTCTTCCTTATCATTTAGTTAAAATCCATCTGTCTGTTCCATATATACTTCTTCTAGCTCACCATTCAAAAAATTTGACTTCACATCCATAAGATAGACTTTATAGTTCTTATATGTAGCATAAGCAATAAATAACCTTATAGCTTCAATTCTAGCTACAAGGGCAAAGGTTTCTTCAAAGTCAATACCTTCCATTTGTGAATACCCTTTACATACCAGTATTTCTTTATTTTAGACCACTTCACCTTGTTCATTTAGCTTATTCTGAAAGACCCATTTAGTACCAATCACATTTTTATCTTTAGGTCTAGGAACAAGTGTCCATGTATCATTCTTTTCAATCTACATCAATTCTTCTTTCATAGATTCCATCCAATGTTCATCATTGTAGGCTTCATCGACATCTTTAGGTTTAATCTTGGAAATCAAACTATACTCTGAACTGCAACCTTTCTTCTAGTTTGTACACCTTTATTCTCATCTCCTATAATTTTAATTTCAAAATGATTTAGCTTTACATACCTTGGAGTTTTAGGATTCTCTCGAACTTATGGTTCTTTTGTTCTCTCTTCTACACTTGTACTTGTCTCTCCTTCCCGACTTACTTGATTTACCAGAACAAATTGAGGTTGTTTTATCGAAACATATGACACAATCTAAAGTTGGTTATGTGTCTGAGCATTCTTCCTTTTGTTTGTGCTATCTTCTTGGTCATCTGAATCATATCCACAATATCTAGATGATCTAGTAGAGTCCTCATCAACTATGACATTTGCACTCTCAACTATCTTTTTCAATCTTCTGCTATAGCACCGGTAGGCCTTGCTTTTGGTAGAGTAATCTAGAAAGATTCCTTCATCTCTTCTTGCATCAAACTTGCCTATATCCTCATCTCTCTTAATGTAGCATTTACTTCCAAATATATCTTGAAATACTTAAGAGTAGTCTTATAACCAAAACATAGCTCAAAAGGAGTCTTACCAGAATTACCATTGAAATTTACTCAATTCAAAGTGTATAGAAAAGTGCTTATAGCTTCACTTCAATAGATGTGAGGCACATTTCCTTCTATCATCATTGTTCTAGCAACATCCAAAATTGTTCTGTTCTTTCTCTCTACAACTCCATTCTGTTGTGGGGTTCAGGGGGCAGATAACTATCTTCTGATTCCATGCTCTTTACAAAAGGAATTAAACTCCCTGGAGGTGAATTCACCACCTCTGTTTGACCTTAAGCATTTGATTTTTAGACCTTTCTCATTTTCTACCACAACTTTAAAACTTTTGAACTTTTCTAATGCTTCACATTTTTCTCTTAAGAAAGCTACCCATAACATCCTAGAATAATCATCAATAAGTAACATAAAGTACCTTTCACCATGAAGAATTCTAACTCTGGAGGGACCATAGAGATCAATATGCACTAGCTCTAGCAAACCATTTGTATGATGTTGTTTGCTCTGGAAAGAGACTCTAGTCTATTTTCCCATCTGACATTCCTTACAGATTGTGTCAGCTGGCTTCACTAGCTTAGGTAGATCTCTTACTGCTTGAGTGGAACTTACTTTGACAATTTTATCAAAATTCACATGAGTCAGCCTCCTATGCCATAACCATCTTTAATCTACTTAAGAAATTAAACAACTTTCACTAGCAGCATTTAGGTGAAAAATATTACCTTTTGTCTTTTTACTTGAAGCAATTACCTTTCCAGATCTTCCAACTATCTTGCATTTTCCATATTTGAAGTGAAGATCATAACCCTTGTCCACCATCTGTCCAACACTCAACAATTTGTGCTTCAATCTGTCAACATAAAGAACATCTTCAGTGTTATGCTTACCACCAAGACAAATAGATCCTCTGCCATGAATCACACCAACATTGTTATCTCCAAATCTTAAAACCCCGCCGTCATACTTTTCTATACTTAAAAATTTTCTTTTGTCACCAATCATATGATGTGAGCATCTACTATCAATAACCCACTCATCTTTATCTTCAATTTGTGCTACAAGAGCTTTCTCAACTTTAGCAAATTTAGTAGCCACAAGACTATTTTCAATGGTAGCAGTGAAAACCCATTCATCTTCATTTCCATTATCTTTATTAGACTCATCATTAGTCACTCCTTCTTTAGCATAGTAACATTTATTTTGGAATCTAGACTTGTTAGGCTTAGATCTAGGAACTCTTTTAGGACATCTTGATGCAAAATGACCTATTTTATATTTTACTGCAATAAAAACATTTAATAGGCAACACTCCTTTATACTTACCTTGTCCCCTGCCTTCTTTCTTCACAATCAGTGCTTCCAATTCTTCTACTTCTGTTTCTTCATCTTCAAGCTGTTTCATTTCTTCCTCATACTTGAAAGAATTTCTAGAAGATTCCCTTGGATCACATCTTTTCTTGTTTCTTCTGGATATAGTAGCCTTAAATGCAATTTCATTCTTGGGAAAAAATTCGCCAAATTCACTCAATTCAAAGGCAACAAGTTTACCAATCAATGTATCTCTTGTCATGTTCATCAATGATCTAGTTTCTTCAATAGCATGATAATTTTATTTGTAAGAGAGAGGCAATGTTCTGAGAACTTTAGCTACAATTTCTTCCTCTTCCAGGGTATCACCGACACATCTAATACCCATCACTAGTTCATTTACTCTTTGCATAAAAGAAGAAATATTTTCATCTTCACCCATCTTCAAATTTTCATACTTTCCTTTCAAACTCTGTAGCTTAGCCATTTTCACATGTACATCTCCTTCATACAAAGTTTCTAGCTTCATTCAAATCTCATGAGCTATCTTTAGACCTATCACATTTTTCATTTCTGAATCTATTAGAGTACTCAACAAAGCTTCCATAGCCCTGGCATTATACTCAGCCTCTTTAATCTCATCAGAAGTGGAAGGAACATTCTAAGGAATAACATATGTATTCTTAGTAATCTTCCAGTAGGGTTCACCAATACACCTCAAATGACACTCCATCCTAGCTTTCCATAGTGAGTAGTTTGTTCCATCGAATCCAGGACTGTCCTTCTTGTATGATGCCATCTCTAATCACCTCAAGCTTGTAAACTTCTTTAGAGGAACCTGCTCTGATACCAATTGTTGGAAAAATAAGGACATACAACGGAGAGGGGGGGTGAATCAGTTGTCACTGAATATTAAAATTTTTAAACTTAACGTAATCTCATATATGATGAATGAACAATAAACCATAAAAAATCAACACATTAGAAACATAGAGAACACCAATTTTTTTTTTTACATGGAAACCCTTTTAGGGGAAAAATCACGGTGGATGTTAGTCCACAATATTATACCCTATTAAAAGTATAATGAAAATAGTAAGGGGAATGCACATGCATTCATGCACACTTCCTAGAGCTCACTGCTCAAATACAATAGGGCTCACTATGCAAAAATACAAAATAAGATTAAATCTAGAGGGTATGAACTGAGAAAATAGCTTCTACACAAGCCTAATTACAGTTCTAGTTAAGCACATAAAACCTTCTTCACACTTCGCTCAAACTTCTTCTTACTCTGCTCTGCAATTGAATGATTTGAAACCTATTCACACATATGCACTTTCTCTGGTATACACTTTCTCTTATGCACACATTAACTTCGCTCAAACAATATCTATTATATATCCACAACATGGAATTACGTCAACAACCTTGTCAGCCAAAAATATAAAACATATTTGCAATGTCGGCCCAAATTTACAAATAAATTTTCAATGCGAATTAACATCGTTAGCTAATATTATGATGAGACCTAAAATAATATCCTTGAGCACACCAAACATTCAAATTTAAATCTCCAAGGATCCACAACACATTACAACCATCATGCCAGATAGGAACATGAAAACCTGAATATGCATAGGAAAAATATTTGTCCACGAGCACACCGATCAACACGGATGTACAACAATGATGGAGAATGATCTAGAAGCATCCAAAAACACTAGGAACTAATAGAGATGTATCCAAAATAACTAGAATTACACAAACTTCAATCAAGAACATTGACAAAGACCACAAAATACTGTCAGAACACAATTGTTCATAGCACAATCAAATCTTCACGCAGACCTCTAAAACTTCCAGTAGATGATCTAGATACTCTCAACAATAAACCCTTTAGTCCATAACAATTGATATTCAATGTACAAAACACAACACCTTTGTGACCTTCACTGTTTCACTGACAACCTGCAACTCTTCCTTTAACAATTTTCTCAATATCCTCGACATATACAACCTTCAATACAATAATTCTAATAGTGTTGACCTCAATGACAACCAAATATCCACAACACAACCAAAACATCTAACAAACTTCCAACAATATATGTGTGTGGCATATTTCCATCTGATTTCCCTATGCGTTGAATGTATTCATATCTGGATTATCATTTTCACCCCCACACATATGTATATATATATTCATTATATATACATGAACATTGATTAGTAAATACTCGAAGAAGAACTCAAACTTCAAAATAAGGATCTAGACACACAATTCACCAAAGAAATAATCATGGAGTCAAAGACCCAAAACAAAAACCAGAATCATTTCAAAGATGGCCAAACAATCTTCCAATTTATTGAAGACTTTGACTAAGGGTTACCAAATTTTGACTATCTTGACTCGACTAAACCAAACTAGAAGCACGTGTGTGTGAAAGCTTGGTTAGACTCATTTAGGGGTTACCTAACCAATTCTCTTCTCTTGAGTGATACTTTCCCTCTCTTTTAGAGGCTTTACTTGTTCCTACATATAGCTTAGTGCAACACCAAGGTAGTTAGATGTTCACAATACAATCATTTGCATCAACAAAGCTTAGAATATTCACATTGTAATACATATCTTTTCATCGTATTTCATCAACATAAACATATTTATTCATTTCAAAGCAATAACATCTTAATGTGTATTTCTATATTCCATTCTCCTACTAAACATATTAAAGTCACAATTTTCTTTTATCAACACTTTCACTCATGAAGGTAAAAGTAACTCGGTAACGATGAAACAAGGTGTAACATACTTCCACCCTTGTGAATCATCATCCCTGATGATTTAAAATACTTTAACATATAGATAAATTCAAATAAAGGCTGTACCTTATGTTGATGGTGAAAATAACACAACATTTAAACAAAATATTTCTACTCTATTTATCTTGAAAAAGATAAATGATCTAAAACCACCTATCTTCTAAGGTCTTTGCAGTTGGTTCTCAATTGTGTTGTCATCATTCAATGATTCATGCAACTGTAATGTTCAAGGGGCCTTTGTTGGTAAATGGGTACAAACTGGGTAGTACAAAGTAATTTAACATGGGGGGTTTCAAATAAATAGAAAAAGGTCGACCAAGGATTTAGGACAACAAAATATGAACATAAATTCCTTTAAGTTTATACATGCAATTCTTGTAATGAGAATTTTTCCTAATTAACTAAAATTGTAGAATGACACAATTCATGAAATGATTCATACCATCACATCAATTTACAGTGCAGATTTAGAACATGTAACCATTCATCATCACCTTTTTTAGAATCAATTTTCAATCATAAAATATCACAAGCTCATCACCAAAATTAATAGATCAATAAACAACAAGAAACATCATCCAAAGATAACACAATAGATGGTTTTAAATTCAAAATATTTTATTGATTTTCATCAATTAAGAGACATTTATGCACAACAAAATCCACTGGCATATAGAAAACCATTGTCTTTTAGCATTACCATTAAACTAATAAACTTCTAAAAATAAACTACTTGCATTAAAAGTTGTAAAAATTGTTCAACTATCTTGCATAAAGTTGTAAAAACAAAATATATCTAATCTTTAGGTAGCCAATCTCTCATCAATCAACCGACCTTTACAATGAGGAGAAAATTTTAACTTATAGAAAGAATTAACATCAATCTCTCCTATCAAAAATCATGATCCACGAACTCAAGGCTCAAATCCATAATTATAGGGGAACCCCCAGTTAAGTTTGAGTTCTTTCTTTGCTGAAATTGATGAAGCTGGGAAGCACACCTTATGCCAATTTAGTCAAAATTTGACAGGGATTTCTTGCTTTGTCTTCTACTAATCATCACGCTAAATGTTTGACCCATCAAAATTGATTTGGAGTTGTTTGTCTATCTCAAAATTGATCTATAGGTGTTTCTGTCCATAGGGTGATTGGAGCTGGTTGAAATTTTTGACTTCATCCATTTTCAAAAAATGGAATATTCCCTTACCACTTAGTTACTTTTAGCTGCTTTGGATGCCTTATGTTTGAAATAATCATCCATATTATTAAAAATATATTGTATAGTTTCCTCCTCAGGCGCATCTACCTATTCCACCCTAAACATCGCTCTTTCATACTCTTTAGTGGTGACTGTATACATATCCTGCAGTTGAGCAACATTTTGGGCAACATATTGTACATAAAACCTAATGTCCATAAGCTTATCTAGAAGAATTCCCTCATCATCATATCCTTTCTTAATCATCTCCTCCAATATATTATTCCACCGATATTTTATTTCTTGTAAAGAAATTAAACCACCACTTGGCGAAGCCTCCTTACCAATCATTTCAACAATAATCCCCTATACGAACTTTCTTTCGTGAAACAAATCTTGCTGAGCCTACTGCAATATTATTCTATGTTCCATGAGGACTTCTATTTTGAAGATTAGTATACTCACATTTAACAAGATAACCAAAATCTTGATCTTCCAGGATGGCATATTCAATAACATCTACCTTGGGCACCCTTTTCAATATTCTCAAATTCTTGATATCCCTTGCATATTTATCCTCTTCAAATCTCAATGACCTAATATATTCTCCTAGGGACTTGATCAGATCACCCACCTCTTTATAACCTTTTGAAGCAACAGTGAAAAGCTCCTTTGTGTCCTTCAGAAGGTCAATCCATTTCTCCATCATTTGCGATTTCCTCTTTATTTCAGTCAGCTCATCCACCTCTTTGTGGCTCATTAAAATAGGAACTTTTGATGGTGTTGGCTATTCGGGAGTGGATGTAATCAATGCTTTTAGAAAAAAATTCATTTTTCCTACCTAAGCCTTGAGCTCATCCTTAGCCTACTTATCTTTGATCAGTCATGACTTGGCAGTGGTATCCACAATGTCAATAAGATTTATCTACTGATTTATTGTATGCTTACCCAGATTGACAGTGCTTACTTGATAATCTACAACCTATAGCTCACTGTCATCTTTATCAACCACTAGGGTAGCAATTTGTCTACTACCAAATATCCATCATTAGTGAGCCTTGTAGAGTGAATAGCATGAGGCTTCTTCTTTGGATTTACCTTGTCCACTTCCTTTACCATTTCATCGCATGTCACTAGCTGAGGTTATTTGTTTTCTCTTCTCTAAATTTAATTTAAGCCAAGTGGGAGCAGCTGGCTGAGTTATTACCCATTGAATACTAGGAGGTGTTGATGAAGTAGGTGTAGAAGAAACTATCTCCACATTTTGGGTTAGAAGAAGTCTTTTGTTTCTCCTCTTGTTCTTTCTCAAACCTCTCCTATTCCATTTTCTCATTTGAGCTCTAATTTATTCTATCTTTTTCATCTCTTCTTCCTTTTGTGTAGCCTCCTCTTCATCTCTTAATCTCTACTGTTCTAACTCCATTGCACAAAGTTCCTCTTCTACTAGCTTGTCTTGCTTAGCTTTCTCTTATTGTTCCAACTCTCGTGCATGAGCCTCTTCTTCAACTCTCTTTTGGGTTTCTACAACTTCCTTTTTTTGAGCTAGCTCTTCATCTTTCTTTTGTTCTTCTTCTTCATCAACTAGCTCTTCAACAAGTTGATTTTTAGTAGCTTCCAATATTTCCTTTTGTTCATCTTCAGTCAATACATCATTCATTGCAGCCTCATCCCAAAGGATTCCTTCCTCAAATCTAGTGTCTTCTTCTCTAACTTCTCCTTAAGCTCTCTCAAGATATTCTTACCATTATGCCTTTTCTTCATAAAGTGGATTTTCATAAGAGTTTGAGGGCATAGTTGAATCTGTCAAATCAATCATAGGAGGCCTCTCTTCTTCAATAGTTGCTGTTTCTGTAGCTAATGGTGCAGTAGGAGGAGTATCCTCAATTTGCAAAGGAATAGTAGAAGGACCTTCTTCAGTAGCTTGTTCTCCAGGGTACACAGTAGCTATAGGTGTAGCACCAATACCTGAATTGACCCCTGTAGTAGTAGCTTGATAAGTAAACTTAGATTTTTTCCAAATCTTCAATATCTTGCTTCATTGAAATTTCTTCATTTGTCGAGGCAAGTTCTTATGTGGCTGCAACAATTTTCTTTAATCGCTTGTACTACCTTGTTTCAATGGAGGAAATGGGTTCACTGCTAGAATATTTCTTCCTCAAAGCCTTAACTCTTGGTTTCTTTAGACAAAGGATAAGTCATTTCAGGCTTCTATCAACCACTACCTATGACACCTTACAAATATTAGTTTCCTCCTTTTCCATCCAATTGATTGGCTCCAAATCCTTGGTGGCCACTTTATCCATTTCATATTGGGGATCAAGAGTGATCTCATCATTAGAAACGTTATCTGGTCTGTCTTCTTTCACCCCAAAGTCTTTCATTTGGGGAATAGTCAATCCTTCATATCCCCTCATCATCTCAAACTGATCTTGCAAGTTTTCCCAAAATTCTTCAAGAAGTGGACGATGAAGGGGAAATTGTGAAGCATATATACCATTCATTTTATTCTTAGGATCAAAGTCCTTCTTGGATGTATGATGTTTGAAATTCATGGACTGAAACTCTTTTGTTGTTGTCTTAGTTACTATCAAAGAGGAACAAGAATAAAACCCCAATTGCATTGGGAATGAGTGGCAACTAGCCTTGTGTTGTGCAGAGAATTTGGCAATGACCTCAGCTGCTTGATGAGCAAACTCCATCAAGAACCATCTATCACTACAACACCTTGGTAATTTGAAAGGATGTTTATCATACCCAAACATTATAAAATAGGTAGATTTGGGGTATTAGGTAAACCAATATCCCCATTCTTCAATAAACTCCATGGCCTCCTGCAACAACTTGAAATCAACATCTCCTCTGAGATGATTAATGATAACATATAAAAATGCATCATTGACTCTTTTAAAATGTCTCTCATCTACCTTCGGCTCTAGTTGGTCATAATGCTCCCATAATTTCTTCTAATTCAGACCATCATCCATTGATCCCACAAAAATTAACCCTAGAAGCCATCCCATTCTTGCAGCACAATAGATTACATATGAAGACATGTAGAATGTCTTGGTTTCTGTTACTTTCAATAGTTGATCATGGATGTTCTATGAAATTATCTGTCCCCAATCCAAATGTTGTGATCCTTCCAAAATTATTTGGATGAATGGTAACATCCAATTCTCAAAATTATGAGAACCTTCCTTTCCAAATACTATTGCCAACAATGTAATCATAAAATGCTATTAAATTTCCACAATCCATAAGAATATCAATAGTTATTTCTGGATTCGATTGTGTGTAAGCTTTTTGAATCAATGTTTCGGATCACACTCCATGATCCATCATCAAGATAGAGAGCTCAAGGATATGAAAAAATTGAATTCAAACCTCTTGGGTTTAGGTGGCATCTTCTTTACTAATTTCTTCTCTCTCTTAATCCACATTTTGTTAATAACCCTTTTGTTTCCTTCCTCATCCATTCCTTAGTGTTTAAGTGCATCAACTTCAAACATAATCTTGGGGTTAGCGTGAGGAGGAGGATAAAAAACTAGCCTAATCATTGTCAGGGTTAAATCAATAATCACATTTCATTATGAATCAATACATTGCCTCTAAGTTGGATTATAAGTTTGTGCAATAATTAAAATAAACTCTGGACATTGCACAACAATAAGGAAAGTAGCCACATGTGCCAACCCTACATCAACAATCCTCTTTGCCCTTGGGGAAGCATGCTCTGAAAAAGTATCCTCACAAAACTAGTTCAAATCAATATGTCCTACAAGTGTGTCAGTAATCTTCATGACATTAGATCCATATTTGGATGGTATTGGTGTCCCTTGAAACTTTTACTTCATAGTAATAGGGACTTGTTCTAGTTTCAACCTTTTAACATTTTCTCCCTTTAATGTTCCTTCACCAACCACTTCTTCTTCTGAATCAGAAATTTTTTAAAACCTACAAAATTGACTATTATCAGACAAAGAGAATATGTGTGAAGAACATATTAGCATAAGCATTCATATTAAATCCCCATTCATTCAAGAAAAATTCCCATTTTACAATTTAATTCAACATTTCCAAGTTTCGAGTTCAGGATAGAACCAAGCACCTAACCATTCTAAGCATAGTACTGAACTATATGGGAAGTTCAGATCAGGGAAAACCTTGAACTATAACTTAATATAACACCCTTCAAGTCTATCAAACATCAGAATCAGGTTTTGGTTCAACACCTAAACCTATAGTGATGAATAGGGTTTAGTTTCATTCCGTGGTCCAATCCCATAATATGTTCAGAAATTGGGATCAGATTAACACTAAGCATTGATAATTAACAAATAGAGTTGGTAAAGGGTTCTCTTCGAGTTCTGATCTTGATGGAGCATTGGAAGTCACAATTGGGATATGCTTTGGAACTGAACCCAAAAGAGTGAATAAGTTTGAGTAACATCCCAAGTTCTGATCCCGATGAGTCATTGGAAGTCAGAATCGAGAAATTATTTGAGACTAGACTTTGGTGATAAGCGAGGATAGGTCAGCTCTGATTTTGATCTTGACATTGTGTTGGAAGTTGAAACTAGGATGAAACTAAATCATGGAATTTAAAGATATGTCAAGGGTTCAATGCCCGTTTCAAATTTGATCTTAATGGTAATGTAGGGATCAAAATCAAGACACAAGTTGATACATTGCTAAAAACCTTGAATATTTTGAAGTGATAACCTAAATTCTGATCTTGATCAAATATTGAAAGTTAGAATTGGCACAAAACCAAGACCTAGACCCAAACGAGGGTTTAAGTGAATAGTGCAGTTTCAAATCTCGATTCTAACAGAGATGATGGAGTTGGGATCAAGGCAATCAAAAAATATAAAGACATCTAAATAAATATAACAAAGTCTTTAAATGTGCCTTCAAGATCAGATTATGATTTATAATGGTCTAAATTTAAAATTTTATCAAATTGAAAGCAAACTCGACCAAGTAGTATGAAAACCCTAGGTAAACTAGGGTACGACGAGAAAAAAAAACCCACACACAAAACAAAAAAAAAACACACAAAAATGAAAATGAGGAAAACCCAAAATAAAAAAAAGCAAACGAACTAGAGGGTTCAAATAAAAATGAAAGCACACCATAAAGTTTTCCAAGAAAATAGGAAAGAAACGAAAAAAGGAAAAAAAAAGAAACAAAAACACAAACAAAAACCAACACAGGAAAACCAAAATGAGAGGAAAACATACAAAATGACATCTACCTCACAAACACAATGGAAAATCCAACTTGACAGGGGGAAATCAAAGTCCAAACACAAACCCTAACCCTTAGCACCACTTTGGTTCACTTCGTCGAAGTCCACAAGCCAAAATGAACAAAAACTAAGGAGCGACGGGAATAAAACCTGATTCATGTGTGCGAATAGGTGTTAATTAATGTAGGTCATTTGGGCTCAGGATCGGGGTAGAGGTCATAAATGTTCTATCATAAGAATGAAGGTATCCAAGAGTCAAGATCAAGACATGACATGACATCGAACTTTCAACGAGTGCAAAGTTCCAACAAAGGTTCGAAATATGAATCTCGACAAACAAAGACAGACATAGGAATCGAGATTGGGATGGAACATGGAACAAGAATTTTGAAAAATTTCTTAGTTCCAATTCTGGTCCAATGTCCAATTTTGAAACAAACAAAAACACACAAGGAAGAAAAGTGGAGGTCAGGATCGAAATGAAAATGGGAACTTGCACTTTTTAAGGGTGTAAGATGACAGTTCCGATTTGATACTTGAATCCGATAGAACAAAGAAAACACAAGGCAAAGCACGAGGATCAGGATCAAAACAAAAATAGGAACTTGAACTTTGGAAAGTACCAAGTGCGAGTGTCAATCCAAAAATCAAACCCAAAAAACAAAGGAAAACAAGTACTTAGGAGAAAAAGAGACAACTCCTAAAAATTGAACAAGAACACCAAAGGAAAAAGCACAAAAGGGGGACCAATTTTGACCAAAAACAAAATGGGGTGGTTATGCAAGGAATAACACCTTCTATTTTCCATACTATGTAGGTAATAAGTATATTATCATAAATATTAGGTAATATTATTCCCTCATAATATGATCCTTTGCAATCTTGACTTTACATTATGCGATTATGTTAACGCACGAGGAGAACTTGTGTGATTTGCACATACCTTCATTTTAAGGAACTATATATCATAGTTATAATAATTCATATGTACCTCATAAGTACAATATTATCTATATCCTACATGAAACCTATACTGTAGTGATTGAAAATCACGTTCCCCTTGGCTAATGTAATCATCCTTAGTGTAATCAAAGTAGAAAAGGAATGTTGATGCATTGCACATTACATCATGGGTCCCATCCTTCCTTTTGGTATTTACACCATCGAGAAATTCAAAATCTAGGATCATCCATCATTGATACACCCATTTACCTTAAGCATAATAACATTGCTTGTTGACTACTATCAATTTTGAGCATAACAATACCGCTTATTAATTTAAGCTTTGTATCAACAAAGTTTTCCTTGATCCTTTTGATCTACTATTCCATTTTGGTAACTTTCCTGGTCTAGGGTTAATCTTATTTCTTAGCTTTTCTTTTCTTTATAAAGATTCAATCCTTCTTCCCATATAATGGACCTAACCTCTATGATAGATGTTTATTGTAATATAAGTATTCTAGAAATCCACTGAGGTTTGGTTTATCCCTTTTTCCAAACTAGCTAACTTATAGTAATTAATTATACACTCATTCAATTGAATTTTTCATAAGATTATCATGGTTTCCAGAAAACCTTATCATTACTTGCTTTTCCTCATCTAAAATAACCTTTTAAGCAACTACTTTACACATTTTTCTATTTTAGACTTAATATCTTACAATCAAATTTCCCAATCAAAAGTGGTTACCTTGGTGAGTCTATCCACCATAACATTATGTTAGTTCCATTTACATAGAAAGATCAAACTATTCTAATTACTATTTCCTTACCATAATTTCTTAATAATATACAAGTCCTACCAATGTCGACATTGGGTGATCCCACAATATTGGTTTACAATTTTTTGCCAAATTGGACACTGAACTGATTTTTTCTAACTAAATCTTCACTTTTGGGCACCTATAGAAGCTTAGTCATGAGGAATTTGAAGATAATGAAAACTAGTGATTTGTGAAATTTTGTCTATAGATTCTAAATATAGTTTTTTCAAAATTTTTAGAATCAAATTGCACTTCTTTTTCCATCTCCTTTGAAAACTAGTTTTTTTCAGTAAACACCATTTTTAAGGAGTGACACTCACCGTATAACACAAAGTTTTTTCCATGAAGGATCAAATTCTAATTTTTTCAAATTTAGATTTGTAACTATGATATCTAGTGCTTCCAATTGGTTTCATCATTTTTTATTGAATATTTTTTCCTTAATCAAGTTTCAAAGTCAAACCAATTACAATTCGGAAATAGGTGGATTATATAACACAACTTTTTTTGTATGTATCAAAATTCATTTTTTTTTGTTGGATCAAGGACTTCAATATCTAGTGCAATCATATTTTTCAATTTTTTTTTGACAATATTCTATTTTTCCACATGTGCAGAACATAGAGCTTGATTTTTGGTGAAAAACCTACATTCACAAGAAATAAAAAAATATAATAATAAAATTAAATTTATTTAAAATTATACTTTTTGGGAAGCTTATAATAAGGATTGCATACTTACAAAAAAATAAATTTTAAATGAATTCATTTGATCCCCCAAAAGGTAAATCAAAAGTGGTTTTTTATTAGCATTTTGATGGGTGTAAAGGAGACTCCATTATAGGTATGGTTTAAAACTAGTGGGGTTCTATCCAAGGGGGTTTGATCTAAGGTAGTTTGATCAAATCCTCTTCAATTGAAATTCTTTAAATGAAACTTTTAAAGGATTAAATCATTATTTTTTCTAAAAATATGTGATTTCAGAAAAATTAGAATCTCCCAAAAATTGTAAACCAGCTTTGAGGGATCACCCCATTATGTATTCATCCTTTGACATACTAGACAACTTGATACATATCTTGCAACATTTTACTCTATCCTTTTATAGATTATAGTGGTTTCCCATTCGCCAAACAAATTTTCCATAACTATGTGTCTTAAGTTCAACATCAGTCTCCCAAAATTTGGGTACATAGGTTCTTTTTTGATTCATAATAGTCCATTTTGACTAAGTGAAACCTCTTCCATGGAATTATGCCATATTATATTTTCAAGTACAATTATTAGATGTTTTTGCAAAAATAAAAATCCTTCATCCTAGGTCATCCATACCCTGGATTTATTTCGTCCTTTGATTATTTGCAAAGTTGCAATCTGATTTTTGACTCAATCTATTTCTTCCAATGTGCATTTATACTAGTATGAGTAACTATTATCATTGAATCATGTTGAATAGACATTGTCTTCCCAAAGATGTCAACAATTATTACACACCTAGTTTCAAGCATGAACGTTTTCTCTATAACTCATATCATGAGTACATAATTCTTCCTTTTTCTATTGCATAGGAAATATTCTTGCCTTCCATGATCAAGTATGTTGCCTATCTTCCTCCAAAGTATCAATGATATTATCAATCTAATCTTTTGAAACAATTTCATATAGAATTTTTGTTGCAAGTTTTTCTTTCTCATTGGTCATAAACCTTGACCTTCCCTTGACCTTTCTCCAATAATTCCAATAACTTATCCTTTTAACTTTACCAACCTTGTTGTGGTCATATAAGACTTTGGTTGTAGGTCTTTGAATCATGAATTATGGAGAAGTCAAAAATTCTTCTGGATTGAAAATACATCCTTAATCTTCATTGTATGGGGTGCTTTATTTGAGTTTAACTACTATCCTTCTTCCCACCTTAGTGTTTCCACGATTAGATCATCTTAAAGTTGAACTCTCTTGCAAACATTTTCCTTTCCCCAAATTGAATTGATTTATCATTCCTTGTTGCTGGATTTTTTGATTGTTGATTGACTATTACTTTCCTTTCTTACCATCCATGGTATGCCTTGAATATAATTTCTCATTCCAAAAATTGGATTCATCATTACCCTTCTAATCTATTAGAATCAATGTTTGGATCCACCATAATGAGATCTAATGAATATTCAATAATTCTACAACCTAAGAGGTACTCTATTATTTCATTCCAATTCTCTTTTCCATGTATACTAATAGCCTTTTTAACCATAGTAGAATAATATCCCACCTCCGTAAGCCCCCTTTCGTTGATGTGTTAATGAGATTTCCAAAGGACCATTTTATTAATTGTGTCCTCACCTTTGTGAGTTGTTTCCAAATTATTCTTTCGATTTGACACATAGTCTCCCTCCATATCCAATTTCCTTTTGGAATCCCTAAACATATGTTTTTTTTTTGACAAGTTGGTAAGTTTAATATGCACTTTAACCAATTTATACTCTATTTGAGCCTTTATCAGTCTAGTCCATTTTTAATTTTCAATTCCCAACTTGCAATCATCTTTCCAAATGACTTTGTCCCAATTCTGGGTAACTTAATTTGTCATAACCTTAAACACTCTAAAGTTGCTTGGTTTCTTTTTCCCATCTTAATCAAAACTCCAATTTGATCTTTTCCTATTCTGGTTGTTGGAATCATGTCAAATTTTATCTTCACCTTTTAAGTTGTTTCCTATTCTAAAAATTTGGGCTCTAACCTTATTCTAAAGATGCCAAATTTTACTCTTGATTTTGATTATCATCGAAGGTTTTTAACTTTGTACTACATCAAATTTTTCATGGGTCATCCAATCTTCTGGATACCTCTCTAGTTCATTTTTATTAACAAAATGTTGACTTCTACATTGACTAAGTTTCCAATTTATTCTTATCAATTAGTTTTATTCCAATAAATCATACACATATCCCTACTTAATCCAAAATACTAGACTCTTTGCAACTATAGGTTGCTATCAATAAGGGGGAGTATTTCAATCCTCCCTATCCCTTAGGTATATATATCTATTTTGTAGGGTGAAGGTACCCTTTGAAAATCCTACAAAACTTTTCTTCTGTACCTGGTTACATAATCTTCTACAATCCAATGTATATCCTAATAAGTTGTTGGTTTAGGAGTTTTCAACTCCAGGGAAAATTCTTCCTAGTCCCAAATGAATTTTTTTTTTTAGGAATCTTATCTTCCCTTTCTGTTTCCTTTAGCCGTATTGGTGTAAGAAATTTTCAACCTTTAACTTCCAATAAGGTTTATGTTTTACTTATGTAATGATCCCATAGGTTCCAAAGTTGAACCTAGTTGCTCTGGCTACATGTGTAACATGCCCAATGTTCTACTCAATTTTTTTTCCTAGGTTTTAACCAGAAATTGAATAAATCATGATGCCAAACATATCAATATTTTTTTTCTAAAATATAAATTACATGCACATAAGTAATATACACTATTCCAAACTTCCATTGCATTCTATCGTAATTTTACAATCTTTCCACAACATTGATTTCATATTGAATAAACTCAAGTACAACATTCATGTTTACATCATTCCATATAAATGGATACAAAGTACATACATAGATCTTCTAAGCTTCCAACACTAGAAATACGTATGGTCTAGGTAGTCCACCTTCAGATATTTGGCCACTAACTGATGAGGAGAAGCATCATTCAAGCACTTTTCCACTAACCATGGACTCACTGCAATCCCCACACATCTACCTATTAGGTAAGATGGCCCTACCATTTTATAAAGAGATTGGTTGGATAACCCCATAATACTAGCCTTCCTTGATCTCAGTGTTGTGTCCTACAACTAGAACTTAATCATACGATAGCTTCTACCTATGAGTTTGAAAATACTGGAATAGAATGTATAGTAGAACACAGTGAATTGACAGTGTAAATAGTGGCAAATTACACTACTTTGGCCAAAGTATTCATCACCCAATTACTTTGAGTGGATGTCATCCTATTCACACACTTCCATAGCTCAATTTTTTAAGACCATACATATTCTATGCATAGGAAAATCCCTCCATTGGGTAATCTTTAACCCCAAGAACAACCTTTTTCCTCTATGTTTATCTAACAAATCTACTAAGTAAATAACTCAAAGTAACTCTTACTTACCAATTAACCATATGGGTAAGCATAACATCACATCGTTAAATGACTCTAGTACCAAAGGTACAGTCCCAACTATAAAGTCTCCAATCAAGGGTTTATCTCAACATTAAATGACTCCCTTCAAAAGTATAAACATTACAATAAAAAACCTCAATTGAAAGTGTAACCATCAACAATAAATGACTTCAATAAAATATAATCTCATCAATAAAGGACTCACTTAATAGCATGGTTTGAACAATAAAACAACTCCAAATGAAAGTATATTTAACAATAAAATCATCAATTAGATCATATAGGTTTAAACCTTGACTTATTTTCTTCAATCAATAATCTCATAGACAACCCTACAAAATAGGTTATTCCTAACCTAGGGTTTCCAACAAAAGTAATGTAAGGATCAAGAGATCACAAACAAATAATAAAACTTCTACATTCAGTAAGAATAAAATATTCATAATGTTCTCAATATTTGAATAATATCGGAAGGACATTATCAACTTGTGAGGATTTGGTGCTTTTGCACTCATAGTCCTCTTCACAATACAATTTACATATAAATTATCATCAAGGTTTGCAACCTATTAATGATGATATGCTTTTTATGCCATTATTCATGTGGTGTTACAATCTATATTAATGACAAGGCTTCACCTAACTTCATAGGCAATCAATTCAAGATATCACCTAATTGTAATGGTATTATATTCTAGGGTAAGTGCAAAAAGATGGTTCCCAAAAAGGGGGCTCACTTTTTTTTTGAAATAAGGAAAAAAGAACCTTGGATGTGAAATTGAGGATAGTTACAATCAAAATTTTGAGATGGAACAAAAACAAGGATCAAAGTGCTCTGAGTCTACTTTCTAAACTACTAGTTTATTTTAAAAATGGTTGAGATTAAGGGGTTCAAAAGAGGGATGCACAAAAATTGGTGCTGTTTTTTTTAGAAAAACACAACATAGCAACTCTTGTATGTCCCTAGCATGGTGAATTTTTTTTTTAGTATTTTTAAAATTGATCTAGTTAGAAATTAGCTAACAGTATGTAGTTGATGCATGATTTTTCTGATTTTTTTAATGAATATTTGATTTTTTACAAATTTTCTAAGTGAGCAGTTCCTGAAAAAATAGAAGTTTGGTCATGCCATCCCTACAAATTTTGGAAACAAATTGATTTTTTTGTATTTTTAAAAAAAATTGTAGAATGGAGTCTAGTTTCTAAAAATGTAATTTATTTGAAATTTTGACGAATAGTTAATTTATAATGAAAAAAACACCAAACATTGCTTTTTTCCAAAAAAAACACACACAAACAAAAGAAATTATAGATGAAAGGCTTAACATTGTCAGAAAGTGAAAAAAATTACATCGTTGGATAACTAAGAGAAAAAATAACATTACCTAGGTGTTCAATTTGTTTGAAATTGAACCACGTGCAATCCTAACAGTGAGCACAAACCCGATTATGTGAAATATTCTATAATTTGAAAAACACATCTTTGGTCATTGGGAATGCCCTCCAAGCCTTTGGGTTGGTATTCCAAGGAAAATACCAAGCCCAAGGCTTGGGGATTCCCAGAGCAAGATATAATGTGAGCATGTTATAATGCGCTCGCATTATATCTTAGTTTTGACATGGCTTTTGCGTTTTGTGAATGCATCGACAAAACGCGAGCGCGTTATAACTCACTCACATGTTCTCTCTTTTTTTTTAATTTCTTCTCGTTATCTTTGAGGGAAACTATATACATGAAATAAAAATTTAAGTATAAGTTGACATTTACATATGGATGTTTACTTTCTTATACTTTAAGTTATATTTCATGTATATAGTTTTAGGATGTTTGAGAGTGGTTTTGGATATCTAGGAGTTATAATGCAAATTCTAGTTTTTAGATCTCACAAATTTTAGACCTAGTCAAATTTTAGTAATCAGGAGGTCAAATTTTAGTAATTAGCAACTTGTATTATTTCTCTCTCTATCTCACTCATTTTTTATCCCTTACACTCTAGAACTCTCTCTCACTATCTCCATCCCTTTATCTAACTCTCTCTCCCCTAATCTCAAGAACTCTGTCTCCCTGTCTCTCTATCTCTATCTCTCTCTCCTTTGCCTCTAATTCTCTCTACCTCACTTCTCTCTCTCCTCCCTCTCTATCTCTATCTCTACCTCACTCTCTCTTCCCTCACCTCCCTCTCTCTCCTCTCCATACTTCTCTCTCCCTCTCTTCTTCCCTATCTACTCTCTATCTCCAAATCCCTCTCTCTACCTACCTCTGCATCCATCAAACCTTACCACTCTCTCTAAACCTCTTTGTCTCACCTTTCTCTCCCTCCCTACCTCTCCCTCCCTCCCTCAGTCCCTCTCTACTTCTATATCTCTCCTCTCTCTACCTCTCCTTCCCTCTCTACTTATCTTTATCTCCTCTCTCCCTCTCTCTACCTACCTCTCCTTCCACCACTCTTTATTTCTCTCTATCTCACCTCTCTCTCCCTCACTATTGTTGTGCATATTTTGCACAACTACCCCACTAAAGACAGGGACCACCCTCTTTCCACTCCTAATTGGTCATTCTTGTTCTTGGTAGACCATTTTTCCCTTGTCTCACTTTATGCACACCTGTTCCCTAGCCCAAGCTGGTCATGCACCTTAAAACAATCAATTTCATATTGGCCAAGTTCACCTACCTAAGTTTCACCAAGTCAATTTCCTTCGTGGGCTAATTTCTACGAGCTTCCCTTAGTTTTTCACCCTATGTCCTTCATGTATCATGGACCCGCATTCACAGGTTTCCCATTGACATTCACCGCTGCGCTCTGCTATTTTCCAGCAACTAGGCCTTGATGTCTACCTAACATGCAGACCCCACACCCAATTTTTCCACTGCGTCCTTCATGTGTTGTAGGCTCGCAGTTGCGTATCACCCTATATGAGTCTACATCCCCATTTTTCCATTTCCACAACGTCTGACCCTTGATTGCTACCCGCAGGGAAAACTCCGCATTTGGCCCTATTGTTTCGTCATTGCCGTTTCCAAACTAGGCCTGTCGTGCTTCAAAATTGCTTAAGCCCAAAACATTTGTGGGTCTTCTCACATGGATTTCCCTCGCATGACGCTCACCCTCCCTCCCTTCTATGTAGGCCCAAGGCCCACCAACATCGTCTTCCTCACTACAGGCCTTCACATCACTTCTTCTATTGCGAGCTCTTTGCTTGCAAAGACTACTAGTTTCCTTGTCGTGTCCACCCATTGTCATTATAACAACAAAATGCCAAATTTTTTTCAAAACGACACTTGGAGTCAAATGTGGGTGTCTCTAGGGAGTCTATGAATGATAAAGAGTCTCAATTGATTGATGATTGCACAACAAGAGGTCATTATGTATTAACATTGCAAGCTCTAAGGGACATCACTCATGTTGTCATCGTGCAGGTATTACCTGATATTAAGATTGCAGAAAAATCATATTTCACATAATGATCACCAAGCACGTAAGATACATATTTGATTTGGAATTCACACACAAAGGGGCACGTCTACCCTCTTCACCAAGCTCTCATTTATTGATTTGCGGGGCACTTTTTCGATGGATGACGTCACTCAAGTTTAAATGCCAACGACTACCACCCATGCGGGACATGCTATGCGGGTTTCCACATGCCTTCCACCATCCACTCAATGCCGTTGTTTGGCAGATCTCTCAATAAATCCTCCCACATCCATTAGCCCGACGACAATCTTCTAGGCTGGGTCTGATAATGCTGGTGCTATTTAAACAACTTATCTCTAGTATTGCCTCACTTTCTGCCATTAACAACGACATTTATGCGGTGAACTCCCACACCTTAAGATATGCACCTAGCCTTCCAACAATATATAATTGGGTAGGGGACAATGGACCTATGGTTGAATTAAGACCATCACTTATTTTTAATAACTAACCACAAGCCACTAGAGATTGATGAGACTTAGGTTGGGTTTACCCATGTGAACAATGTTTGATAATCTATCACAATGGAAATACTTGCGATCCCACCGAGATTCTATGATTTTGAAGGAATTGGCATCTATAGAGGCTCGTCCACCTCTAAGAGTCCCTTAGTTTCTCATGGGAACAGGTGGTTTCCACCACCAGAGCTGATTTATTGCAAGTACCCAGTTGACCACGGGGCATGAGCTTTGCATATCTTAGCGGCACTATTTTGTTCTTGATCATTATTTGCACCCTAACGATAGTATTACGAGTGTTTTAAATGCATTATGGAGGTTTGCATTTGAAGAGGTTTTAAATTACCCGTGCTTTGCTTATCCACATATTATAGCCTATGAAACCAATGAATTCTTTGGGAAATATTCTTATTGATTGCAGATAGTGCCCTTCCTCTCGCCGACAGACACCACAATTGTGGGATCCACCACATGGGAGTCCATTCAACTTGTGCCAGTGTCAAAATGATTTCTTGTCAAGGCACCCCACATTATTTTGTCCGCATGCTCAGTATATATTGAATCCTGAATTCTACCCCCTTCTCTTCATGATCTTGGATTTTATCCATGATATCTTTGCACAAAGAGGGATGTCGAACACAAGTACCCAATGAAGGCTTGCAGTACATAAAGGGGAAAGGTGTATAAATGGAGTGAACCGGTCACCTTCACACAAATGTAATCATCTGCTGATTATGGAGTTGCTCTGAGTCTATTTCAGGTATCTTGTAAGCATCTAATCTAATGTGGTCGGTTCCATCAATATCAACCATCAAAGGAAGTGACGAGATGTATCAACATAGTCTTAATCACATGTTTGGAGGAAAGGGTGGCGATGGTAGGGCCAACTCGATTTTCTCTTTTGATGCAAGTGACCATTTTGAAATGAAAAGGAGGTGAATTCATTAGGGGACTATTATAATAATTGATTAAGAATTCATGGGCACCATCCTTTTACAGTTCATTTTAGCGGAGTCCTTGGCTACGGGTGCCACACATGGGCAGCCACTCGATCCATGCTATCTTCTTCATGAAATTTGCACCATGGCCACATGCCACCTATTCTCCATGTCCATGCCTAATGTAGAGTCTACAGAGGTCAACACCATCCCATAAAATTAACATAATGGATGGTAGGTAAGATGGGATAGAGACCTCTAGCTAGTATTGCAAACATACACCTCCATCAATGACACGACAAGGCATTCAAAATGAAAGAGCCTCGCCACCCAAGCCAATCACTTAAAAAATGATTATTGACTTCACACCACAATCCATTGATAAGAGCCAATCAATCAGGTGTTGTTCGTTTGTCGTGCTAGAATGTACTGACTAATGGGTTGGTTATTTGCGGGGGCCGCATGCAATCTCTTTTACCTTCCACAAAGGGTCATATATGAGAATACATGTCATGGGACTACTCGGGAAGTTCTTTGTTGGTCTCTACTTGTAGAAACCTTTCTAGTGCATCATTCATGACACAGAGCAATGATAGCCTACACCAATAATGGCCCTGATGATGGCTAGATGTTCCACACCTCTAGAAGGTGGAATGAATTTTGATAAGAGTTAAATATTGGAGGGTGTGTTGCTTGCTAAATCTTGATGTTCCTCTCACACTTTATACAAAAAAAATCTATGGAGCAACATCGGGTATAGGCTGAGGGGATTTTATAATTCCTCGTGGTGATTATAAAGTAGGTGGGTCGGCTAAATTAGAATATCATTGTCACCTGCCTCAAAGATAGATAGTGAATTTGAGAAGATGAGACCACATCCCAAGTCTTTCAATTAATCATATTTGAGATTGGGATAAATGAACTAACCATTACTAGTAGTATGGGCTCACTTAGGTTAACAATGTGCAACATGTAATTGAAATGATTACTAGACCAAGAAATTAAATGAGACCTATAATGAGTTATTGCTTCTAGAATATCCATTGTGCCTCAGTGATATTTTAATATTCCATGTCTTAGAATACAAAGTGCACTTTAAAGAGATTTTAATTTCCTTGTCAATGTCCTTATCATTCAACATCATTTACTTCTGAGTATGCTTTGTAGGATTCAATTTGACTACTTGCTATGGGAATTTCTTGTAGGGGTCTGAATGTGAGGCTAACGACTCAAGTGCAACTACCTGAGGATTCATAGCTGAAGGAAGAAAGAGAAATGACCGTGAGGGAAAGGAACCAAATTGCATGTGAACGAGTTAAGCTATAGGGTGAAATTCAAATCAAGGACAAAGATCGGGGGTCGTATGCTAAATCTACGCATGACAACCATAGAAGTATGCTAAAATAGTGAAGATTGCTAGAAAGGGGAAGTGAAGTCACAAAGAACATGATTCAAGTGAGAGAGTTGTATGCCAAGGAAATGATAACCAAAGATCATATGTGAATCCAAACCGAGAAGAAGACCTTAATTCCCCAAATGATACACTGAGAAGGAAACCAAACAATGATCAACTCATTAGGGAAGGCTGGCCAATGTATGACAACATGCCAAAGAGAGACAATACTGAGAACACGAATGACTATTCGCCAAAGTCAGAAGAGAGGAGGTTGTTTTGTCTTTCCCATACGATCGTAGTCCATTAGGAGTTGTCTCGTCGGATCGGGGATAACTTATCTATTTCACGAAGATGCAAGTATGCATAAGAATCATTTAATTAGATGAAGAATGTTGTGAATACATCAAGAAGAAGGAAAACTTTAAATAGTTTTAGTTACAACAAAAGGGAAATCAGCTACAAGACAAAATTTCTAGAGTACCAAGGCACTAGAGGACAAAATAGGGAAAATGACAAAACTATATTTTATATTATTGGATAATGGGGGTAGGTGAAACCCTAAATTGTAAAATAAATTTGAGCCACTCATTGTAAATAAATCCTAGCCATTCATTTGGGATTTGGAAAATTATAAATAGGGCCTTGCCCCTCATTTGTAAATGGTTGGAGAACTGCTGTAAAGGTATTTGCAGCAATAAAAGACAACACTGTATGATTTTGTGGATGTTCTCTTTGATTTTTCTCATCTTGCATGCATGGTTCTACTTCCATGTTAGTCTTAGCTTGTATTTTTCCTTGGATGACTTTAATGGTGTTGGCTGTTACAGTACTTGATGCACTTCCAGCTCATGCTTTTTATGGTTTGTTGATGATGAATCACTTTGTAAAGCTAGTTTGAGCTAACTTATTTGCTACAACCTAGTTCAATTGTATGTTCATGAGGTGAATGTATAATATGAAAATATGTAGTCCTTAGAAGATTGCACTAATTTTGTGTAGCTGTAGGTCTTTCTTGTTCAAGCAAAATATAGTTTGTGGGAGTTTGTCTACTGTAGCACCCTCCATTTTTACTATTCATTCATAGCTTAGGATTAGAAAATTTTTCTCAACCCTTTCCCTTTTGATATTTATTTTAGTTCTTTGTTAGAGTATGATCTCAAGCATCACCATGAAGCTAAATCATATGAACTTGGTGAGTTTCAACTTGCTATTTTGAGTGGACAACCATTGTTCATTCACTTACAAAACTTTGAAACTCCATTTACAGACCCAACTTCCCATGCTTTGTGAACCATAAAGTCTAACCCCGTGTTACCAGAAAAACACATCAACCAATTGAGATATTCAAAACATTGTCATGACCTGACATCTGAGAGACCTTGGGGTAATGATCTAGAACTTGTTTGCAGATTTCTACCTTTCAAGAGAGGTAGTGCACTTGTGCACTACTTGTGTTGAGAAGGTGCAAAAATACCCATCAACAACTACATATCCCTCCCTCTCTACTTATCTATATCTCCCCTCTCCCTCTCTACCTAGCTCTCCATCCATCACAACCTACCACTTTCTCTCTATTACTCTCTATCTCACCTCACACTCTCTCCATCCATACCTCTTCGTCTCCTTCCCTCTCTAATCTCTATCTACCTAATCCCTCTCTACCTACTTATCCATCCATCACTCCCTAACACTCTCTCGAAACCTCTCTGTCTCACTTCTCTCCCTCCCTCCATCCCTCATTACCTCTCTACTTCTCTCTTTCTACATCTCCTTCCATCTCTAATTATCTTTATCTCCCCTAGCCCTCTCTCTTGCTCTCACTAGATGTCTCCCTCCCTACCTTTTCCCCTATCTACTCTCTATCTCTCCTCTCCCTCCCTCTACCTCTCTCTCTCTCTCACTCTCTCTCACTCCTCCCTCACCCTATTTCTCACTCTCTCCTCTCTATCTCACCATTCTCTCTTTCCCTCTTTGTAACTCTCTACTTCTCTATTTGTCACCATTCTCTCTCTATGTATCTTTATCTCACCTATCCCTCTTTACCCATCCCTTCCTCCCCTCTCTCACCCACCCTTCCTCCTCCCTCTATCTCTATCTCTCTCTACTTCTCTCTATCTCACCTATCCCTCTCTACTCGCATATCTCTCCATCACTCCCTACCACACTCTATTGCTCTCTATCTCACCTCTCGCTAACCTCCATCTCTCTCCCTCTCCTTCCCTCTCTACTCTCTATCTCCCTAATCCCTCTCTACCTACCTCTTCATCCATCAATCCCTACCACTCTCTCTACACCTCTCTATCTCACTTCTCTCCCCTCTCTATTCTCTCTCTACTACCTCTCCTTTCTCTAATTATCTTTATCTCCCCTAGCCCTTTCTCTCTCTCTCTCTCTCACTAGATGTCTCCCTCCTACCTTTCCCCCTATCCAATCTCTTTCTCTCCTCTCCTCCTTCTACTCTCTCTCTCTCACTCTCTCTCACTCCTCCCTCACCCTCGTTCTCTCTCACTCTCTCCTCTATCTCATATTCTCTCCTTCCCTCTCTTTCCCTCTCTCCTTCTCCATATGTCACCGTTCTCTCTCTACTTATCTTTATTCTATCACCTATCCCCTCTTCTATCCTCTCCCTCTCCTCCCCTCTCTCCGCCCACCCTCCCTCCTTCCCTCTATCTCTATCTCTCTCTACTTCTCTCTATATCACCTATCCTCTCTACCTACATATCCCTATATCCTCCCTACCACACTCTCTTTATTTCTCTCTATCTCACCCTCTCTCACCTCCCTCTCTCTCCCTCCATACCTCTCCCTCCATCTATCCTTCCTTATCTACTCTTTATCTCTCATGTCTCTTTTCCTCTCCTTCCTTCTCTACTTATATTTATCACCTCTTTCCCTCCCAACCTCTCTCTCTCTCCCCAATCCCTCCCTCCCCCTCTTTCTCTCTCCCCCTATGAGGGTTGAGGTTATAGGGTTAAGTGTATAGGGAATAGGGATTAGGGTTTAGGATATTAGGTATAAATTTGAGGGTATAGGGTATAGGGTATAGGGTATAGGGATGAGGGATGAGGGTTTAGGGTTTAGGGTTTAGGGTTTAGGGTTTAGGGTACAAGGTTGAGGGTTGAGGGATAGTGTTTAGGGTTGAGGGTATAAGGTTAAGTGTATAGGGTATATGGATTATGGTTTAAGATATTGGGTTTATAGTTGAGGGTATTGGGTTGAGGATATTAGGTTTAGGGTTGATGGTTTAGGGTTTAGGATTTATGTATAAGTTTGAGGGTTGAGGGTATGAGGTTAAGTGTATAGGGTATAAGGATTAGGGATTAGGGTTTAGGGTGTAGGGTTAAGGGATAAGGTATAGGGTTAAGGTTTGAGAGTGTAGGGTTTTTCGTTTAAGTATAGGGTTGAGGGATAATGTTTATTGTTTAGGGTATAAGGTTGAGGGTGTAGGGTATAGAGATGAGGCTTGAGGGTGTAGTGTTTAGGGTTTAAGGTATAGGGCTGAGGGTTCAAGGATAATGTTCAAGTTTGAGTGTATAGGGATAAGTGTATAGGGTATAAGGATTAGGTGATAGGGAGGTTGGGAGAATCAATCACTGATTCATGCTCTAGGTCTTGTTTGGAAGACCTCTAAGGTGTCTCACTCCACCACTTCAACCTATAGGACCTTCTAGTACTCAGGATCCCCTGGTCTAACTTTTCCAACCCCAACTACCAACACAATTCTTGCTACCAAGTTAAAACTTGGTGCAATCTTGCAACACTAACCTCAACCCTTAATTCATCCTAAAGGCTACAACCTCCAAATTGTTGAATTTAACTTTGTAGGGGTGTGGAGGTATCTCTAATGACTACAATCCATCCTACTGTGGTTCTTGAAGGTCCACCTGACTCCATTTCTTGGTCGCTTCCACCAAACCCTCATTTAGGTCTTAAAAAGGCTACTAGCCCTAGGAGCCCCAATTAGGCCTCTTTCTCCGAGAAAACAGGTGATTGCTCAAAACTTTCCAAAGAACACCCCAATATTTTCTTGGGAATCCTAGTTCATATGCCCACCTCTCAAATATTTTTGGGGTCTTGGGTCTCAATTGTCCGTACAAAGCCCTAACTTGAAAATGAGCAAAATTAGGTCTTTTAAGCTCTTTCCTGGTTGCTTTGAAACTGTTAAAATTTCCTCACATCAGATGGATTGATGGAGCTTCCTTCTCCATGCTATGCATTGGTAAGACACTTATCTTTCTTCTCCAAGAAATGATTTGTCAAAAATTTGACACCCCTGCAATTTAAGTGCTCTGCAGTGAGGTCTTCCCTAGCCGAACTCTTCCCTGGCTCACCTAGGGTAAGACTCTTCCAACAGCTCCTATGCTTTCAAAGAACCTAAACCATACAATATTTACAACCATGGAGTCTAGTCACTGTTCCCAAAGGGCCATACAATTTGTACGGTGGGAAAGTGAACTAACACTCCAATTTCACAAAACTGTCTGGTTCAGATCAGCAACAGTGAAGAAAAAAACTATTTACCAACAAGGCTGAAAATGAATTAGAAACCTATCTAAATGCCACAAAAATATTGAAGATTAGTTACACTACATTCTACACTAACTACAGTGCCCTGTTCAATCCATTAAAACAACACTTCAAGCAAAAATCAGGAATTAACACACAAACACACTACTTTCCTTGAATTCACAAAACTTCAAAGTAATACAAATGCTTCCAACCCCACTCCAATGCCAAAAAATCTCCTAAATAGGGTCTCCAATTCAGTTATGCTCTCCCTTGGCTCTTCTTGGCCGCATGTAGCTCCAATTGAGCATTAATAGCAAAAATTGAAAAGAAACTCCTAAAAGTCCTAAAAGGTCAAAACCTTATTTGTGCAAAAGCCTTAGGCCTATCCAATGGTCAACATGACCTTCATTAGATGATCAACACCTAATCAAAAATTTCATTAAGGCTTACATCCAAAAGAACTAAGTTTTATTGCTTAGTTGTCCTAGACAAGACTGTCCTTGACAACCTAAGATAACCTATGGGTGCTCCTGCACCATTAGGGTTTAGAAAATTGGGTATAGGGTTGAGGGTATTAGGTTTATGATTGAGGTTTAGGTTTTAGGGTTTAGTGTACAAGGTTGAATGTAGGGTTTATGGTTTAAGTATAGGGTTGAGGGATGATTTTTAGGGCTTAGGTTATAAGGTTGAGGGTATAGGGTATAGGGATGAGGGTTGAAGGTGTAGGGTTTAGGGTTTAAGGTATAGGGTTGAGGGTTGAGGTATAGTGTTCAAGGTTGGGAGTGTAGGGTTAATTGTATAGGGTATAGGGATTAGGGTTTAGGGTTGAGGGTTTAGGGTTCAAGGTTTAGGGTACAAGGCTTAATGTAGGGTTTACTGTTTAATTATAGGGTTAAGGGTTTAGGGATAATATTTAGGGTATAGGGTATAGGTTATAGGGATGAGGGTTGAGGGTGTAGGGTTTATGGTTTAAGGTATAGGGTTGAAGGTATAAGGTTAAGTTTATAGGGTATAGGGATTAGGGTTTAGGATATTAGGTATAGGGTTGCAGGTATTGGGTTGAAGGTTTAAGGTTAAGTTTATAGGGTATAGGGATTAGGGTTTGAGAGAGAGAGAGAGGGGGTGTGAGGGAGAGACACGAGAGAGAGTATTCTCTAGTTAGTGTGGGAGGGAAATACTTGAGAGAGGGGGAGGGGGTTGGAGGGAGAGACCAGAGAGAGAGAGATGACTGCAATTTCTTGGAACCATTTTTTCAAATAGGCCACTACATTTCCAATTTCATCAAATTGGTAAGCTAGTGGGCCCACTAGCTTGCCAATTTGGTGAAATTGGCAACCTAACTTTCCCTGTTTGGAAAAATGGGTCCAAGAAATGGGGTCTCCTGGTGATGTAATTCTTGGACCCACTTTTTCAAATAGGCCACTAAATTTCCAATTTCACCCAATTGGCAAGCTAGTGCACCCACTAGCTTGCCAATTCAGTGAAATTGGCAACCTAACTTGGCCTGTTTGAAAAAATGGGTCCAAGAAATGGGGTATCCTAGTGATGTAGACTCTCTACCAAAGTAAACTCTCTACCCTAATCCCTTAAACCTAAACCCTTAATCCCTCAACCCTTAAACCCTTAGCCCTCTACCCTATACTCTCTACCCTCAACCCTCAATCCTTAAACCCTAATCCCTCAACCCCTATACTCTCTACCCTATACATTGGACCCTCAACCCTAATCCATCAATCCTAATCCGTCAATCCTCTACCCTCAACCTTAAACCATCAACCCTCAACCCTTAAACCCTCTACACTCTAACCTATACATTAAACCCTCAATCCTCAATTCTCAATTCTCAACACTATACAATGGACCCTCAACCCTAATTCTTGAACCCTATACTCTCAATCCTCTACCCTCAACCTTAAATCCTCAACCATCAAAGCTTAAACCATAAACCCTTAAACCATCTACCTTATACATTAAACCTTCAACCCTCAATTATCAACCCTCATCCCTTAATCCCTCAACACTCAACCCTTAAACCCTTAACACTCAACCCCTATATCCTCTACCATATATATTGGACCCTCAACCCTAATCCTTCAACCATATACCCTAAAAACTATACCCTAAACCCTAAACCCTCAACCCTCAACTCTTAACCCTCAACCCTTAATCCCTCAACCCTTAAACCCTCAACCCTAAACCCTTAATCCCTCAACCCTTAACCCTTAAACCATAATCCCTCAACCCCTATGCCCTCTACCCTATACATTGGACCCTCAATGCTATACCCTCAATCCTCTACCCTCAACCCTAACACCTCAACCCTCAACCCTTAAACCCTAAACCCTTAAACCCTCTACCCTCTACCCTCTAACCTATACAAAAACCCTCAACCTTCAATTCTCAACCCTCAACCCTTAATCACTCAACCCTCAACCCTTAAACCCTTAACCCTCAACCTCTATACCATCTACCCTATACATTGGATCCTCAACCTAATCCTTCAACCATATACCCTCAAACCTATACCCAAAACCCTCTACCATCAACCCTAAACCCTCAACACTAAACCATTTAACCCTAAACCCTTAAACTTTCTACCCTCTACCCTCAACCCAATACCCTCTACCCTCAATCCTAATCCCTCAACCCTAAAACCTAAAACCTATACCCTCAACCCCTCTCCCTTTCTATCTATCTATGAATCTCATCTCTCTCTCTCCCTCCCTCATACCCTCTCTAATTTTCTCTATCTACCCTCTCCCTCTTTCTATGTACCTCTTGCTCAATCAAACCCTACCATTCTCTCTTGTTCCCTCTATTTCTCTCTCTCTCTCTCTCTCTATCTACCTCCCACCACATCTCCATTACTCCCTCTCTATCCCACTCCCTCTTAGGGTTTAGGGATTAGGGTAGAGAGTTTTCTTGGGTTTAAGGGTTTAAGGGTTGAGGGTAGAGACCAATGCCATAGAGAAAAGTACCCTTTTCTTGACATGGGATTAATTCATGATAAATTGGACTTAATGAGGTCTTAATATAGTGTTGTGAAGCATTTTATTCTTCCACATTAGGTCTTGGACCCTTGAAAATCAAACAACATGATTTTAACAATGTCTTGTAAAGGTGTTGTAAAGTCTTGTAAAAGCATTTCATGCTTTTCTAGACTTAATTAGCCCACATCTCCCTAATTAAACATTAAAAAATGTGTCCAATAACATTATTACATCAATCTAGAAGTTTCTTAATGTAAAACTAATGATAAAATAGTGTTGTAATGTGTCTTGCACATTCACATTGGTTTTTGTGCCCTTCTAGGCTATGTAGACCTAATTTTAGTGTTATAAAGTGTATTTAATCACACTTTCACATTTATTTATGTGTCCCAAGCCCTATTTAAAATTTAAATAATCACTAATAGGTCCCTATTAACCCATATTGTGTATCTTGAGGCATAATTTGATCAAATAACTGATAGAGTAATCATATAAGCCTAATTTTCTTACTTCTCAACATTCCAGCTAGCAAAAATGGCCCTTATGAGACCCATTTACCATTAGTGGAAAATTAATCCCATCTAGGTGGGAACCATTTTCCATTAGTGGAGAATGAGTCCCATTTGAGCCATTTTTGGGATTTTGAGCGGGAAAAATTATGTTTTAAGTTTAATTTTTCTCCATGTTAGTCTTAGGGATCTAATTAATGAGAAAATAATGTGAATTTCCTATAAAAGAACCTATCTTAACTCATTTTTACATTCATTAACTCAATTCACATCCATTCTTCATTATTCATCCTCCGATATTTCATCTCAAGTCAAGTACTTAGGGTTTTATCATTGCAAGACATCAAGAAAGATCCTAAAGACATTCAAGGGCTGAATCTTCATTTTGTGCTGCAAACTTTCAAGATCTATCATCATGGCAAGGTAATTTATTCCATTATTACATGTTTCATTCCATTCTCTCATCATTTTGGTTTAATTACCTAAACGGGGTTTCACAAACTCAAACACCCATGCCCTAACAATCAAAATTTCTCCTCTTCCTCTTATGTGTTTGTAGATTTAGGTCCCTTGGAAGTATAGAAATCATTAGAGATCAAGTTGTAAAGTCATTCAAGTATTCTCCTCATTCATCAAGTTGAAATATCAACAAAAATCCATTTCCAGACCTGTAAATTAGAGTTTCAAAAGTGGAAACCTATAGGGCATCAATGTGTAGATCGGTGGTGAATGAGTCCTGCCACAGGGTCAATTTTGAAATTTTTGCATTTTTGAGTACCCTTTTGTCAGAAATAGGTTTTGACACAGTTTACTAGAACTAGGATTGATTCGCCCAGAATGGTGAATGAGTCCCACTAGGCCTAAATTTTAGCATCAACAACATTTCAAAAGAAATTTCCAGTCCTCATGAAGATTCTAGGTGCCAACTTTCAGTCTGATTCATTTTTTGTTGCATTTTTCCATTCATTTATAGGTGAATTTTCAATGCACATTGTGTTTTCAAATAAGTCTCATTTCTTAAATTTTTCTTGTTTAATCAATCAATTAATTCATATAACTGCATTTAGATTATCTCATTTAGTCATATATATATATATATATATATCATACACATCCTAATTTGAGTGAATCATAAGCATTTTTGGCCATATCTCTCTCCTTTTAGGTGAAAAATCCTAGAAGTGTAAGAGTAGTCCATAGGGTCCCAAAAATCTATGTTTCAAGACCCAATACCCTCTACCCTCAACCCTAATCCCTCAACCCTATACCCTCAACCCAATACTCTAAATTATCAACCCTCTAGGTCCTCCATCATAATCCCTCAACCCTATACCCTCAAACCCTATCCCTTTCTCTCTATCTATACATCTCACCTCTCTCTCCCTCCCTCTCTCCTACCCTCTCTAATTGTCTCTATCTACCCTCTCCTTCTTTTTTTGTACCTCTTGCTCAATCAATCCCTACCACTCTCTCACACTCCCTTTATCTATCTCTCTCTATCTCCCTTCTTCTGCCACTCCATCACTTGGCCTATTTGAAAAATGGGTCTGATAAATGGGGTCTCCCAGTGATTTACATCACCAGGAGATTCCACTTCTTGGATCCATTTTTTAAAACAAGCCACTACATTTCCAATTTCACCAAATTGGCAAGCTAGTGGACCCACTAACTTGCTAATTCAGTGAAATTGGCAACCTAAATTACCCTATTTGAAAAAATGGGTCTAATAAATGGGGTCTCCTAGTGATGTAAATCATTGAGAGATCCCATTTCTTGGACCCATTTTTTCAAACAGGCCACTACATTGCCAATTTCATCGAATTGGAAAGCTAGTGGGCCCACTAGCTTGGCAATTCGGTGAAATTTGCAACCTAACTTGCCTATTTGAAATAATGGGTCCAAGAAATGGAGTCTCATCACTTAGAGACCCCATTTCTTGGACCCATTTTTAAAAATAGGCCACTACATTCCCAATTTCACCAAATTGGCAAGCTAGGGTAGAGGGTTTAAGGGTTTAAGGGTAGAGGGTAGAGGGTTAATGGTAATGGGGAGAGAGATATAAGGAGTGAGTGAGTGAGAGATAGAGACTTGAGAGAGGGAGAGGGGGTAGGAGGGAGAGGCTTGAGAGAAATAGAGAGAGGGAGGGAGTGGGAGAGAGATAGAGGGCAAAGGTTAGAGGATTTAAGGGTTAAGGGTAGAGGGGAGAGAGATAGGAGTGAGTGAGTGAGTGAGAGATAGGCTTGAGAGAGAGAGGGGGTAGGAGGGAGATACTTGAGAGAGATAAAGGGTAGAGGGTTTAAGGGTTAATGGTTTAGGGTTTAGGGTTAACGGTAGAGGGGAGAGAGATAGAGGGAGTGAGTGAGAGATAGAGAGACTGAGAGAGGGAGAGGGGATGGGAGGTAGAGACTTGAGAGAGAGAGACAAAGAGAGAGAGGGTAGAGGGCCCACAAGCTTGCCAATTCGATGAAATTGGATACTTAACTTGATCACCAAGAGACCCCATTTCTTGGACCCATTTTTTCAAATAGGCTACTACATTTCCAATTTCACTGAATTGGCAAGCCAATGGGTCCAATCGCTTGGAAATTTGGTGAAATCAGAAACCTAACTTGTCTATTTGAAAAAAATGGGTCCAATAAATGGGGTCTCTCGGTGATAAATCACTAGGAGACCCCATTTATTGGACCCATTTTTTCAAATAGGCCACTACATTCCCAATTTCACCAAATTGGCAAGCTAGGGTAGAGGGTTTAAGGGTTTAAGAGTTAAGGGTTAAGGGTAGAGGGTAGAGGGTTAAGGGTAGAGGGGAGAGAGATAGGAATGAGTGAGTGATTGAGAGAGACTTAAGAGAGTGAGTGGGGGTAGGACAAAGAGACTTGAGAGAAAGAGAGGGAGGGAGTGGAAGAGAGATAGAGGGTAGAGGGTAGAGGGTTTAAGGGTTAAGGGTGGAGGGTAGAGGGTTAAGGGTAGAGGGAGAGAGATAGGAGTGAGTGAGTGAGTGAGAGACCTGAGAGAGGGAGAGGGGGTAGGAGTGAGAGACTTGAGAGAGATAGAGGGTAGAGGGTTAAGAGTAGAGGGTTTTGGGTTTATGGTTTAAGAGTTAACAGTTTAAGGTTTAGGGTTAAGGGTAGAGGGAGAGAGATAGAGGGAGTGAGTGAGAGATAAAATTGAAAGAGGGAGAGGGGGTAGGAGGTAGAGACTTGAGAGAGAGAGACAAAGAGAGGGAGTGAGTGAGTGGGAGAGAGATAGAAGGTAGAGGGTAGAGGGCCCACTAGCTTGCCAATTCTGGGAAATTGACAACCTAGCATGGCCTATTTGAAAAAATGGGTCCAAGAAATTGGGTCTATTGGTGATGTAAATCACCGGGAGACCCCATTTTTCATTCAAACAGGCCACTACATTGCCATTTAACTGAATTGGCAAGTTAGTGGGTCTAATAGCTTGCCAATTCAATGAAATTGGCAACCTAACTTGCCTTGTTTGAAAAAATGGGTCCAAGAAATGGGGTCTCCTGGTGATGTAAATGACTGGGAGACCCCATTTCTTGGAACCATTTTTTCAAATAGGCCACTATATTCACAATTTCATCAAATTAGCAAGCTAGGGTGGAGGGTTTAAGGGTTAAGGGTAGAGGGTAGAGGGTTAAGGGTAGGGGAGAGAGATAGGAGTGAGTGAGTGAGAGAGACTTTAGAGAGGGAGAGGGGGTAGGAGGGAGAGACTTGAGAGCAAGAGAAAGAGGGAGGGAGTGGGATAGAGATAGAGGGTAGAGAGAGATAGGAGTGAGTGAGTGAGAGGGAGACTTGAGAGAGGGAGACGAGGTAGGAGGGAGAGAGTTGATAGAAATAGAGGGTGGAGGGTTGAGAGTAGAGGGTTTAAGGGTTAAGGGTTAAGGGTTTAGGGTAGATGGGAGAGAGATAGACAGAGTGAGTGAGTGAGTGAGAGACCTGAGAGAGGGAGAGGGGGTGGGAGGTAGAGACTTGAGAGAGAGAGAGGGAGTGAGTGGGAGAGAGATAGAGGGTAGAGGGCCCACTAGCTTCCCAATTTAGTGAAATTAACAACATAACTTGACCTATTTGAAAAAATGGGTCTGAGAAAAGGGGTCTCCCAGTGATTTACATCATCAAGAGATCTCATTCCTTGGACCAAATTTTTCGAACATGCCACTATATTACCAATTTCACAATTTGGCAAGTTAATTGGCCCACTAGCTTACCAATTCAGTAAAATTGGCAACCTAACTTGCCTTGTTTAAACATCACCGGGATACCTCATTTCTTGGACCCATTTTTTCAAACAAGTCACTACATTCCCTATTTCATCGAATTGGCAAGCTAGGGTAGAGGTTTTAAGGGTTTAAGGGTGTAACATATAGAAAATATAGTGAAAGATTAAACAACACACAATAATGCAATCTAAGCTCTAATGCAATCTAAGTTAAACAACAAAGAACAAAGGAAAGCTAAAACATAAATAAAATGAACAATCTCACCCAATATCTACGTAATTCCATGTATAACCTTGATTACCCTTCTCCATTTTTCCATTTTAGTATAATTTCCCTCAGATTTCTCTTGTGCAAGTATAGCTTGTGATAGTGATTTAGGAAAACATTGAAGATTCAAATAATAGATATGCTTCCAAAAGTCATAAGATTTTGGGAGAGATTGAAATGATGAAGGACAAATCAATTTATAGAAAATTTATCATTCAAATAACAGGATAGGATCGAAAGATTGACGGACAGTTGAGATCAAAAGATTAGACATGCATTATGATTATTGTTAGTAGTGACATGAGTGATAAAAACTAGAAATAGAGATAAAGATTAAATAAATGATTGAATCTTCGAGTTTGGTATTAGAAAATAGAAGAATAGTCTTTTCATGACAAAGATAAAGATGGGATTAAAGCAACGCTTTGTTCGAACGCACTCACAAGATTTAATTAATTAAATAAAGATATTTAGTTAATACGCATGTACACACAAATGAGTTAGAACTAGATGACTGAATGATATGACAAAGAGATTACTTGTGAAAGCAACTTAGACATTAAATCAACAGTTAACTGACCAATTTAAATAGATCTCGAGTCGATTCTGAGTGAATACTTAGATAACTTACACAATTATCTAAATATAGAGGAATACGTTAGAATGTATTTTTACAAATTAAATGATTTATTCAATTCGAGATTTGATATTTGAAGAATAATTAAATAAATAAGATTTATTTAATTAAGTGATGAAGTGATTAAATGAATAATTAAATAAATAAATAATTTATTTAATTATAGTTGACATACGATAAAGGTTAAATTGAATAAGAATTTATTTAATTTGTCAAGAAGGATAAGGTTAATTAGTAACATAATTAAATAAAAAGCGTTTATTTAATTAATCTGATAGAATAAAGAAAATGTGAATTAATTAAATAATTGAGATTATTTAATTAATGGATGAATTAAGATTAAGGTAAATTAATTAAATAAATAGATTTATTTAATTAATAAAGAAATGAAGAACTTTAGAGAATAATTAAATAATTGACATTATTTAATCATGACCATGGAAATATGAATTATGAAGAAATTGAAGTCGTAGGCTTAGACCAGATTTCGGTGTCAACATTTTCCCCTCTTTGATACAATTCCATTTTAGTGTTGTGTCAAAGAAAATCGATCAAAAATATTCCCTAGTCATGCCCCGTTGTAAAGCAGGTGAAGGTATGCCCCCTGGGGAGAATTGACAAATTTTTGAAAAATTTCAATTTTTTTAGAAATAGTCTCGATTAGTCAATTTGATAGCTAGAAATGTAGTGGAGTTGACGGAAATGAATTTGGAGGTGTTAGGGATGTATATGGGTCATTTGAAGTTGGAATTTTACACAACCAGTTAGAAGTAATGCCACCAAAACCCTAGGTATAAATAGAAAATGGGGTAAAAACCAAGTCATTTTTACCCACATAGCTTTGAAATTTGAGATTTTTGCTCTGCACCCTTAGTGAATATGTCTCCCATTCCGCACACCCACCATCGGGTGCACAGGATCCAGACCTTCATGTGGCTAATCGACGCGGACCCCCTGGTATGTACTTAGATCTTGACTTTTGAATTTTTGATTTTTGCGCTTTTTTATGTGTTTAATTTCAATTTTCATCATGCATCACTTTATTGGAAAGTCACACTTGAATGCGTAATCAACGCATTTGCATACGGATCAACGCATTTGTAAAATCATGTATGATGCTTAGCATAGGTGTTTTAAATTTCAACGCATTTGTTTTTTCTTTCGATGCATATGAGAAATAGTTACGCATTTGTATTTAGAATAAACGCATGTGCTTTGTGTTCAATGCATGTAAAAATAGTTCAACACATTTGTAAGTATTGCATCACATTTGCATTTATGATGGATGTTTGTATGCATAGATGTAATGAGTTGCATTTTATTTTGACTCACATTTGATATTTCTATACACAGTTGTAATTGAAAATGATGCATGCAACATTTTATGATGCATTTGACTAGCATTTGATTTTGTCACTATGCATTAGGATAGGTGATTGATTCTGACATGAGGCATGTATAATGCTATTGTAGGTTGTTTTGGACCTTGTGTATACGCGAGAGTCGAGACCATTAACTTTTCGCTTTCGGGATAGTTTGCGGAGCGCGGAAAAATTATTTTTATGGCATTTGGATCTCTTCCATGTGATAGACATGCCCATTATTCAGGAAAACCATGGTCTATTGATGGATTTGTGAGAGCGGTGGTACTCAGAGACATCGTTGTTTCACCTGCCTACTGGAGAGGCGATAGTTACTTTAGAGGATGTATATAGGATTCTCAGATTGCCGATTAGAGGCACTAGGGTGATGTATGATACTCAGAGGGGTTTCAATAAGATGTGCAGACATTACCCTTAGGAGGACATTAGATAGTTAGGTTTTGAACATTATGAGATTAGGTGACATTTATTGGCTTAGAGGTATAGGCAGTTAGACTGTCTATTATGTACATTGATAGGTGGTATAGTCCTCCCTGACTATCAAGGTCATGGATTTCCTATGGGATGGGGAGAGATGTTGGTTGGTATGTTAGAGTGTCGGGAGGTGTATGCTTGGGGCCCTTGTCTTCTTGCCATGTTATATTTTTATTTGCATGATATAGCCTACCGAGATGCACAGTCTATGAGTTGTGGTACCACGCTCTTGATGGTATGGGTGTGGGAACACATTGCCATCTTTCATCCACTGGTTATAGTTGATGTTCAACATGGAGCACCCTATGCTTTCCATTATGTGGGGGCTAATACTCAGCACCATATGGGAGATATTGGATATTTTAGACATGCTATTAATACCATGGTATAGCTCACATGGAGACCATAATTGGGTTTTCCAGAGTGGTCAGACGAGGATGATCATTTTCCATATTACCGCCAGACACAATATTTGATTGGGAAGACTGTTTCGCATGCTCATATTATAGAGAGACATTTTCCAGATCGTGTGCTACGTTAGTCCAGAGAGGTTCAGGATGAGCCTAGAGGATGAGCAAAGTTTGCGAGGTCCTCACAAGAGATCACACTGTGGGGTGTAGAGATACTAGTGGCCATTGCCAAGGTAGATATTGATGCATTGTAGGTAGTGCAGTGGGGGTGGAGAGATGGTTTGGAAGATCCATGTACCACTGAGGCATATGATCAGTGGTGGGCCATTCATAGGTTGATTCCCCTTGTAGAACTAGATCAGGATGCATTGATAGAGTGGCAAGGGACATGACTGCATGGTAGGCGTGGCAAAGGTAGAGGTCAGAGAGGTGGAGGTGGTCGTGATGATGATGGAGATGGTTGTGGAGGTGGTTAGTAGGGTGGTGGGAGAGGGAGGCGGGGAAGGAGGGGACAAGATCCACCTTTATCCACTATCCGTGAGGAGGGACAAGAGGAGGATGTTCACATGCTAGATATTGGCAGAGGTGAGGAGGAGCTGCATGTTGAGATTGGTAGGGATGAGACACATATTGGAGTTGTTGGGGAGGAGTATGCCATAGAGGAGGAGGCAGGCAGAGAGGAGGCTGAGATTGATGCCCTGTGTTTTCTTGGTGTCTATCAGGATGATGACGAGGAGGGCGATGATTCGGAGCATGAGGTTCGAGATAGGATTTTGGAGGAGTTAGAGGATGATGATGATGGTTTGGAGAGGGTGAGACATGATGTTACATAGGCAGTTGATCCTGACACTACTACACTTCATGCCCAACTTGCATCTTTGGAGGAGGAGATGAGGGTTCTGATGTCTGAGCGAGATGTTCTATAGATGGAGAGGGACAAAGCCTATATGGATAGGGATCAAGCCATAGCTTAGAGACAAGAGATCGAGTAATAGTTTACAAAGATTAGAGCTCTTTGCAGTAGGCCAGCAGATGCATTTTCTAGAGAGTTAGTCCGATCTATTGAGAGGGCTTCATATTATAGAGATTTGTATGAGGCAGCAGTTCCTCCAAAGAGACAGGATCCGAGTTTTTCACAGGCACGTAGTGACAGGTCTTAGACTAGGACCCACACCGGGACTGCTAGCACAAAGGGTGTTGAGAAACCACACAGATTTGATCCATACGACATGCCACATTTAGGTCATAGGTCATCAGGATCTCGGCATCATTCCACACACTCTAGTCATGATAGCAGTGGCAGTTCAGGATAGGGACATTTCTTGATATGTATTGAGACATTGTATTATGATCATATAGCCTGTGAGATTCCATATTTGTTGATGCATTATGACATTGCGATGTGACACTCTTGAGCTATATATATATATATGATTTGGTCAGAAATTCTCATGATATGTAGTCGTTTATTTATACATGTTATGTCTATATGAGATGCCTATGTGATGGATGATCATATCTACTTTATGATGTGTTTATACAACCTATGATGTGATGTTGATTCTATGTGATGATGTATGTATTAATATCTAAGATGTCGATGGATGTTATGTATGGAATTTATAATTATGAGATGTGATATGATGTTATATGTACAAGGATTTCTACATGTGATGCTATACATTTGTAATGTGATGCATGTATTTACATTTGTTATGTACATGTAATTCTTATGATATCTAATCTATGATGATGAATTTCTATTATGACATGATGTCCTAGATATGATAAATGCCTATATGTTTGTATATTTCAAATGCAAGATGTATGTATGATTGATGATTTATGATTTGGAATGCTATTTCTAACATGAATGCATATGCATGATGCATTATATTTTTGTGTGTCACATGATTTCGTCATAATGCAAGAAAGAAGAACTGTTAGTGCAGAAAGAAAGATTTAGAAATAATAAAAGAAATGAGATGGATGTTAGTATTAGCAACCTTTGATGTTTCACTGTATTACTTAAAGGCGTTGCACTTTATCATCATTGGGTAGGACTGATACAAATGGAGAAAAAAACCATGATATGACATAGATCAAGGTGTGCAAGGTCATCCACTTGCTAACAACATACATTCACAGACAAGGATTGTCCTAACTCATACCAAGGGCATAGTTGCTCCAGTATTTTTTTCAAGACAAACCACAGACAACAGAAAAAATAAAAGACGGGTAATGAGACGTCATCGCTCCTCTAAATCCTTCATGGGACATCCTTGAGGAAACTAGTAACATGAATCAAAATCAAAGTTAAAAGAAAGTTGATAGACAACAATTAAAGAAAATATAATTTTGATACATCGTTGCTTCTCTAATTCCTTCATGGGACATCCTTGAGAAAGCTAGTAACATGATTCCAATCAGAAAATAAAAGATAGTCAACAAATAACAATCAACGAAAATAGAATTGTGATACATCATTGCTTCTCTAAATCCTTTATGGGACATCCTTGAGAAAGCTAGTAACATAATTCCCATCATAAAGTCAAGTGAAATGATAAGATAAATAAGTCATAAAGTCAAAATCCAGTAAAATATTTTCCAAAACTTGATCTTGTTTGTTTGATTTGTTAAGATTGATAAGAGGATTATAGAGCCTAGTTTCAGGAGATACACATACCAGATAAGAATTTGAGTTTGGTTCAATGTTATGACAATTTGTATAAGGCATGACAAATCCTAGTTTAAGAAAGACATGTATCATATAAGATGTGTCTGATGCCGTTGATGTGATAACCTGTGTAAGGCTATGTTGATTGTTTGACAATGTCAATATGCAGGAAGGACTCATCCTGTATAAGACATAGATTGTTTTGCTGATATTGACATTTAGGAAGGAATCATCCGAATAAGACATAGGTTGATTGTTTTCATGATGTATGTTTCTAGGAAGGACACACCCTGTAGAAGACATAAGTTGATCTGTTTTGGTTGTTGCTTTGGAAATTTGTTTGATTTGACTTAGAGACATTGCTGACTTGTTCACCAGATTGATGCATGACTTGATATGATGTGCTGACAATTGATTGTGTGTGACGATGAACCCTAAAGGACTGACCTAGTGTGGCCTTAGAGGCTCATCACTTGATGAAATTTTCAATGTTGTACATGTAGAGACCTCATAGTTCGACATGACCAATGCCCTTATCATATAGACATATGGATTGAATCATGATTTTATATAGACAAACCTAAATAGACTGACCTAATGCCTTGGGGGCACATCAGTAGATGGCCTTGCCTATGTCTAGTGGTAGAGGCAATGTAGTTCGACATATGACAAAGACCAACAAGTGCGACTGACTTTGACTGTATTTTTGTTTTTTGGATTTTTGACATGTTTTGATTTTTTTGTCTTTTTGAAGTTTTTTGATGTTTGTGGATTTTTTTTCAGGACATTTTGTGATGTTTTTGGATTTTTCCAAGACATTTTGTAATGTTTTTGGATTTTTTTCTATGGTTTTACGTCATCAACATAGCTAATGTAAGAACCAATATGACACACAATAAGTGTTTTCCCCTAGTCAAGTATAAGACCAATTGATAATGAATAGGATAAAATGGGGGATATGAAATGCACTTGATGTCAATCGTTCCAAGTTATAGGAAAGACTACCACTTATTATGAATGGTATGTACAAGCGATGGATGGGAAAGATATGTATAGGGATAGGTAGTATGTACAGGGAAGTGGACTATGTATAAGGATAAGGACTATGTATAGAGAAGTGGACTATGTATAGGGATCAGGACTATGTACAGGGAAGTGAACTATGTACATGGATGTTAGATTAGAATAATAGTAGAGAAAGGAGGAGAGTCAACTACACATGGCGCTTGTTTGCCAGACTTTCACCATGGTAGTTATCCAAAGTGCCATCAAAGTGGTTTTCACTATTGGAAGAATTATTTCTATTTACTATTTTTTTGATTTTTTGATTTTTTTGAGGTTACCAAGACGCCTGTTTACCAGGTTTTCACCTAGGTAACAATTTTTTTGATTTTTTGATTTTTTTGTATTTTTGCTAATTAAGACAAGGTTCTCATAAGCTATGCATAGAACTTCTTCAGATGAAGACTATTGATTGGCCAGGACAATGGTTCCCATTTAGGAGTAGAGAGTTGAAATGCTCCTGATCCAAAGGCTTCTATAATAATATAAGGTCCTAACCAGTTAGGTTCAAACTATCCTGGTTTCTCTTTGTCTGCTTGATTCTTTGGGTTCTCCATTAAGACTAGGTCACCAATGTCAAAGTTTCTATTCAAGACCTTCCTATTATAGCTATGAAGAAGGTGATTCTAATATTCTTGGAGATGGTCTAGTGCCTTCTTTCTTCACTCATCTAGGAATTCTAGTTCATGGAGTCTCGATACTCAGTACTCTTCATCATCAATGTGCCCTTTCAAGGATACCCTTAGGGAAGGAATCTCGACATCAATAGGAAGAATGGCTTTAGAACCAAATACTAGTGAATATGGAGTGGCACCAATGGGAGTATAGATGCTTGTGCGATAAGCCCATAAGGCAGGATTAAGTTGTAAATGCCAATCATGACCAACATCATTGACAGTCTTTTTGAGGATTCTAATGATAGTTTTGTTAGATGCCTCTACTTGGCCATTATCTTGTGGGTAGTATGGGGTGGAAAAATGATGTTGAATATGAAATTCTTCACAAAGATGGTGGATTTATTGGTTCTTGAATGGACGACCATTATTTGTGATTATGGACTAAGGGACACCATACTGATAGATGATATAGTTTAGGATAAACTTAGAGATTTGTGGGCTAGTGATGTATGTCATGGGAATAGCCTCAATCCACTTTGTAAAATACTTAGTGGTAGTTGTGATGAACTTGTGGCCATTAGAGGATGTGGGATGGATCTTACCTATGAGGTCAAGTCCCCATTGGGTGAAGGGACATGGTGACATTATGGGACAAAGTTCCTATGTTGGTGCATGTATCAAGTATCCATGAACCTAACATTGGAAACATTTCTTTACATAGACATATGAGTCCTTTTCCATAGTAGGCCAATAGTAACCTAGTCTCATAATATTTTTAGCTAAGGTAGGACCACTAGAATGGGAACTACATATACCCTCATGCACCCCATGCAAGGTTGCTTGTGCTTCATTGGAATCGATAAGTCTATATAGGGTGTCTCTGACGATGGTGTATTTGGCTGACTTACAAAGGAATGTACTATGCTGATTATTTGAAAGGCCAGGGGGTATGATTTCGGCATGGAGGTAGTCATATATTTCTTTGTACCATAGGTAATTAGGACCAAAAATGTCACATACCATCTCAGAATTTGGGATATCATAGGCTGGGACCAAAAGTTGTTCTACCAAGAACTCAAACTTAGGCACGTTGCTAGTAATGTCTAGAAGTGATGCAATTGTAGCCATAGCGTCTGCTACCCTATTTAGAACACGAGGTATCTGATGAAATTTGACCTTGTCAAAGTACTCCTTAAAACTATCTGCCATGCATTTGTATGGAGCAAGCTTCTCATCCTTAGTCTCATAATCGTCATTTACCTGTCTAATTACTAGTTGAGAATCAACATATATCTATAAGTTCTTAATTTTCCACTTGACTGCCATGTGTAACCCTGTCACTAGAGCTTCATAATCTACCATGTTGTTAGTAAATGGGAATGCAATCTTGAATGACTTAGGGATGGAATCACCCTGTGGTGTGATAAACAATACACCAACCCTTGAGCCATGATTTGTATGTGAGCCATCAAAGTATATTTTCCATGTTGTGTTTGTGTCAATTGTGAATATAAATTCATAAGGAAAGTTTGCAACTAATGGGTGATCTACTTGTATTGGTGCATCGGATAATTGATCAATAATGACTTGTCCTTTAATATCCTCTCTCTCTATGTACTAGTCATCATACACACTAAGTATCATAACCCATTTGGCCAATAACCCTGTTAATGCTGCTTTGTGGAGAAGATATTTCAGAGGATCTGTCTTGGAAATCAACATTGTCTGTTTATTAAGCATATAGTGCCTTAGTTTTTGAGTAGAAAATACTACTGCAAGACAAGCATGTTCAATGGTACTATAGTTGAGCTCATAACCTACCAAAGTCTGACTGATATAGTAGATTTCCATTTCAAGACCTTCATCGTTAGTTTGTGCTACCGATGCTCCTAGTGATGATTGGGTTGCTGAAATATAGAGAATTAATGGTCATCCTTCAATAGGTGGTATTAAAAGTGGTGGTGTGAGTAGTTATCCTTTGATTAGTTGAAAATACTCTTCACACCTAACTGTCCATGCAAAGGGCACCCCTTTCTTAAGTAAATGTTGAAAAGGATGTGTCTTATCTGCTAATTGCACTATAAATCTTTTGATGGATTGCAGACTCACTTGTAATGTCCTTAGCTAACTGAGATTAGTTGGTGGAGGCATGTCTATGATTACTTTTACCTTGTGTGGATCCACTTCAATGCCTCATTTGGATATGATATACCCTAAAAGCTTTCCTGATTGTACCTCAAACACACATTTCTTGGGATTTAGTCTCACTTTATAATTCTCTAGCCTTTGAAATATCTTGTCTAAAACTTGTAAATTTTCTTCCCTTGTCTTGGATTTAACTATAAGGTCATCAAAATAATCCTCCATAAGAGTGTGTACAAGATCATGAAAAATAGTGGTCATGGCACGTTGATAGGTTGCTCCAACGTTCTTGAGTCCAAAGGGCATAACATTCCAACAATACGTTCCCCAAGGACATGTGAAAGCTATTTTAGGCTGGGCTTCAGTTGCAATTCTAATATGATTATATCTTGAAAATTCATCCATAAGGGACAACATCTCATATCCTGCTATCATGTCAACTATCATGTCTATGTTAGGCAAAGGGAAGTCATCCTTAGGGAAAGCCTTGTTGATATCTCTAAAATATGTGCAGATGCAGATGCCCCCTATTGGTTTAGTGACTAGTATAAGATTGGAAATCCAATTTTCATAGTCAATTGATTTAATGAAACCAACGTCTAACAATTTCTTGAGTTCTTCCTTGACTAGTAAAGCAATCTGTGGGTGCATTTTCCTCAATTTATGTTTCACTGGTTTTACACCTGGTTGTAAGGGAATGTGATGTAGAACAAGTTTAGGATCTAGCCCAAGCATGTTTTCATATGACCAGGAAAAATTTATCTATCTATGTGTGAAGAAGTTGTGGAATTTTGGCTGCTCTTCTTTTGTTAATGACATTGCAAAATATACTAGTCGAGGATTCTCTTTTGTGCCTATGTTGAATTCTATTGATTCTTCAATGAGCATGGGTGAATTTTATTGTGCAATAGGGAGAATGTTCAAACCTCCATCCTTAGGTGCCTCAGAGAGGTTTTCACCTTTGGATGCGTCCTTTATTTTTGCTTTTTCATTGTCTAGAGGCACCTTTCGGTTTTCACCTAGAGACTCGTCTTTTTTATCTTTTTTTTTATCTTTTTCTCATTTTGCGACTAGAGGGTTGAACAGATTACCCAAAATATGCTTTGTTGTCCAAGTTAATGGTAAAACCAGCCTTGTGATCACCACTAGGTATGCCTTCTCTTAGTCCCAAGAACTCAACAATTGCTTCATCATTCTCAAAAATGTCCAAGATGGGTGTGTCTTGTTGGTCCCAATCAATGAGTTGGGGATAAACTATGGGCATGCCATCATCAGAGTTGTCAAAGTTCAAGGGGGTCAAGGTAAGGACTGAGTTGTTCAGATGGTCACAAAATTTTTGTACCAAGTCCTCTTTTCTCTTTTGTTTAGATCTAGGTGGATTCTGAGGTGGGCCTAATGCCAAGGTTTGGTTATCTGAAACAAATTTATCAGGTTTCCAAGAGGTAGGATCAAGAGATTCCCAATAGTAATGTTTAATCCATTCCTCTTTTGTCATATTCTTTGGTGGATAGGAATTCAATGGATTTGGTGAGGATTTCAACATTAATTCAAGTTCTCCAAATAGCTTGTTAAGGTTCATGGAAGAGGTGGAGGATAGGGAATCCAACTCATATTTGTTTGAGTCAGGGGAGTCACAATAGTGTTGGTCAGATGGTTTGTGAGATGTCTCAATATCATTTGAATCACTTACTTCCTTGATTAAGGGTGATGTGGTACTAGTAACACCAATATGAATCGGTTGAAACCCAAGCCCTAACCCTTTCCGCCACTGAGAAACTAAGATTGGTTTAGTTCTCCCATCTTGATGTAAGCCTAGGCCACTATGTCCATTATATCGCTTGCTTTGCATGATTGTGAAAACTTTTCCATATAGATCTATAGAAATGTGAGAAAGTGAGAGAGGTTCTTCATTATCTTTCCTATACAACCAGGAGGTGACATATTTTGTATTTATGGCTTCTTTGCTTAATTCTCCCCATTTAGTGAAAGTTGTTGTGGGAGGAATGTGTATAGTGACCATAGATTGTCTCCTATCTGGTGCAGGTAAACATTATGACTTAGGAGGAATAAAATGGCTAACACAATAAGATGTCTTCATGTAATATTCTCCACAACCCTTGTCTTGGATCTTGACCCTAGGAGTGACAAGAAATGAAGGTGAAGTGGATGTTCTAGTGAGAGTGGATGGATTGACATAGTGAGATGAATTGGATGATTAAGCCTCCTGGTTTACTAGCACTTGGCGTTGGGGTATCTCTTTTAGATTGGTGCAATATTGGAATGGATCTGGGTCACCATCTATTGTTATTTCAGTGCCATTGTAAGGGAATTTGAGACATTGATGATATGTGGAAGGGACTACCTTCATGGCATGAATCTATGGTCTACCTAGTAGAAGGTTGTATGGAAGGGTGAGATCCAAGACCTAGAATTTTATCTCCATTATTGCAAGACCAATTCTGATAGGAAGTGTTACCACCCCCTTTGATTTTCATTCCTCATTGTCATAAGTCTTAATGAAAATACTTCTGGTTGTGTCTGGGCATGCTTCCAAGAAACCTAATTCCTTAATCAATTTTAAAGTGCACAGATTTAACCCTGCTCCTCCGTCTACCAAAACTCATCTAACTTTGGTGTTGTCAACAAGGACCTCAAGATGTAAAGGGTCATTATGATTTGTCTTTTCAGTTGTGTAGTCTTGTTTGGAGAATGTGGCATGATGGTTATTGGTCAAGTAGTCTACCATTTCTTGGAAATGATTGACATCAAGATCATTAGGGATAGTCGTGCTTTGTAAAGGTTTGTCTAAAATAGATCGATTCTTAGGGGGGATACGTAACAATTCCAAGATGGAGATTTGGGCTGGGGTCTTCCCCAATTGATCAAGTTATAGTGCAACTTGGATGTTTGCGGTGTTTGCTGCGATGGAGGACCTTGGATAGTGATCTTAGTATGACGAGTGTTGACAACACACTCGAGAGTTGTATTGATGGTAAAGGTATTGATATTCTCATCAGCGGTGTGAAGGTGATTAATGATTTTTCCACTATTATAATCATGCTTGATATTTGCATAGTTGGCCGACATATTGGTTATGTTACTCAAAATGGGGACATTTCCTTTCCCATGGTCATGTAGTTGATCAGAAAAGACTTGGTGATTAGTGTTTGATGACTTTTGTTTCTGTCCACTAACTTCAATAATTCTCTTTTCGACAATATCCTATATGATATTTTTCAGTTGGCGACAATTTTGTAGGTTATGTCCCTTAGTTCTATGATAACCACAAAAGGAATTTTCATCCCACCAAACTAGTTTAAATTTCCTGGATCGTATTGTCTTGGCTCTTGAAGCTATATAAGATTGTGTTGTAACAATTTTTTGAACACTAACTCGATGGGTTCCCTTAAGGGAGTGAACTCATGCTTTTGAAACTTCATCTGTTGTTGTGGATGTTGAATATTTTGGACCATGTTGGGAGGTTGATTGATGGAATTAAGTGTGTTGGAAGATGGGGGTCTTTCTTGTAAGGTTTTAGCATCAACTACCCCATCATTGGTAACGTTTTTGTTTCAAGACCAAAATCTGTTTCTATCATTGGGGGTGTTTTGCATGATTGGATTTCTGTTGGATGTCGGTGTCTTAAGTTCTCCTTTTTCAATGAGATCCTTTTCTATTATAACCCCTTTTTCCACTAGTTCTAAAAAGGATGTGCAACAATGTACCCTTAAGTTACTCCTTAATTTTGCATTAAGGTTTTCCTGGAACATAGTGACTTTTTGTTTTTTAGGTATCTCGATAGGAAACTGACTAGCTATAGTCCTCCATCTCTAGAAGAAAGAGATGAAAGTTTATCCTTCATCTTGTGTTGTGTGACACAAGGTTGCTATATTTATCTCGTGGTCTATGTTGAAGGAGAATTGCTCAAAAAATTTCTCAGCCAGTTCATGCCATGATTTGATGCCATAGTCTAGACCTGAAAACCACTAGAGTGCAATTCCTACAAGACTTCTTGGAAATAGTATCATAAGATATGTGGGGTCATAAGTGACATCTATGCACATGGTAGAAAATTCCCATATATTTTCTATCGGATTTCATTTTCCATTGTACTTGGGGAGATTTGATATGATATACCCATGAGAGAAAGGTGTCATGTACAATGATTTATCGAAGGGAAATGGGAATATGTCCTTTGTTGAAAAGGTTTTCTTAGTTGAAATTTCCATGTTATCCGTTTGTGTTTGTAGTGAATGCATTTGTGTTTGCAAGATGTTAACCTGGGTTAATGATGTGTTGGGAAGATTATGCAGATCTATGTATGTATTCTGAAATCCAAGGTCTTGTGATGGGTTTTGATTGAATGTTGGTATGTGAAATGGATTTGGATTTAGAATGTTGGTGAATATGTTTTGATTCAGAATCTGTGTGAAAGGATTTTGAATGCCAATTTGTGAGAATGGATTTTGATTCAAAATATGTGTGAATGGATTTTGACTGCCAATCTAGGAGAATGGATTTTGATTGCCATATTGGAAAGAGGGAATTCATCCTATCTGTGTAGTATATGGTATAGTACTAGCGACATGAACACTAGGTATGGCTGTTGACTGTGGTATGGTACCAGTGACACTAGCATTTGGTGTAGGAGCTGACATTTTAGATATTTTGTTCCCAACAAGAGGACCAAAGGGAGTGGACGATGATGCCCCTACAGTGAAATTAAAACTTGGTGTCATGCTAGATGTACCAAATGGGGATGTATGGACTATTGTACTCTGTGTAGGTATGCCAGATGGTATGGCTATATTAACCTAAGGTATAGAGGTACTAGTAGTCGTTGCATTTGTCCCTTGTGTAGGTTGAGTTTGTAAGGTGCTAATATCAAATTCTGTAGGTAAGGTAGCACTTTCAGCTAATAATTTGGCTAAGTAGCATTGGCGATCATTTGCTAGATACTCATCTATAAAAGAGGAAAACTCAGGGTCTTGTGCAACAACCTCTATGTCTTTCGATCTAATGTGTCCTTAAGGGTCTCTAGTGGTGAATTTTTACAACAAAGTCATATGAGGTCTCGACGAGAATGGATTGATGAATTCATTTGGGTTTGACATATTTTCTCTTTCTTTTCTCTTAGACCTAGTTTCAACCATGTAAGATAAGCTCAATATGCGAGGAATGCAAAACTACGTCTATGGATAGTATGAATCTAGTCTATGTTTTTGGTATTTTTTGGATGCAAATAAGGAATGTCTAAGATGATGCTAGTCTAGGATGACAATATCTAAAGATACAAAGTCTAAGCAAGCTTCTAAGGTAATCAATTTGGTAAACTTGAGACGAGGGTACCAAATACCTAAAGTCTAACCAAGGTGTCAATTTAGTTATGTCTAGGAGCCAATGTAGGACTAGGATCAAAGATAAGGTGAGTTTCCTAACTAGAATGATGAGCTAGGAGGACTCTCTATAGGAAAAAGGATATGATGATGTGACTAGGTTCAATGACAGATTTCGTTGACACTATGGTTTTTCCAAAGTGTAGAAAGTGCACCTATTCTAAAGTTTGTAAAAGTGACTATCCTAAAAGTTTGATCTAAAGGTAATATGTACTCTAGGATGAAACTAAAACTCATAATTAGGATGACGATAGTTATGATTAAATGATACCTAAAGGATGAAAAATTGAGAAAATCATTTCAAGTTTCTATGCAAGGACTATTGTGAAAAGACAGATTAAAGACTAGTATGACTATGTCGACTGGACTGTGACTGTAAATTCTGGTTTTCTAATACTTAGGAAAATGCATCACATAATATGATAGATGTGGTTATGTTTCATAGTTGCGGATTTTTGGTAATCAGTTGTGAGTTTCTGGTATCAAATAGTTGCTATGTGGTTTCTAACAGATGTGGCTCGTGATGGCAATTGTGACTCAAACTGCATCAGATGTAGTTTTGTAAACTCTATGCACCGGTGAGAGTTCTACGACAGTGGCAAATGTGTCATTCCAGATAGTAGTTGAGGCTCACCTTTTTAGATGCATCATAGAATGTCAAGAGTGCGGTCTCCTAAATTAGATGCAGTTTTTGACTTAACAAATGCGGGCTACTTTGGAAAATGTGACTCTAGGCTAAACAAATGTGATTTTGGATGAAATTGGATAGTTTTTGACAGATGCGACTCTAGATTAAAAAATGCGACTCAAAAGAACAATTGCGACTCTTTGGTGAACAGTTGTGGCTTTGTTGACAGTTGCATGTTTTCAGTGAATTGAGATATTAAACTGACATTGTTTTGTGATCAAGTTCTGGAAAACAAAGACAATCATAAGACAATGTGTTTTTAGTTTGATTTTGACTCAAAGAAAATTTAATTCAACAATAGACAAGCACATCCTAGGCTGTGTAGGATAGTATTTACTGAGTTCTCAATTGGTTTTCCAACTACGCTTATTCAAGGTGGATGATTAGTAGCTTGACCCCACTGGCTCCTCTCCACGATTCATTGACAACATTCAAGGCAACCAAGCTACAGTACCCATGAACATCCCATGGCATAATTTCATCTCTACACATGAACCGTAAGAATATGAGTCGACTTCACAGGTCTGACCTACTGCACCAGTAAATAAAAGGATTTTGGACACTACAAACAAAGGTGTTTAATTTGGGCATTTTTTTCATAGGGCATGATCCATGCGGTGAGAGTCCCCTTTTGAATCCATCTTGTTGGAACCATACGCATGATTTGTTGGGATTTCCCCAAGAATCCACTTTTATATACTGGCTAGAAGTCCCTCGGGTTCAGGGTGCTACCAATTTAAGTCGTCTTGAGGTGAGTACTTTTTCCTACTAGTACAGGCCCAAGTTCTAGAGTCAGTAACCATTTCTCTTACACCTAGGATCGCACGAATGCGCAAGGGGAGAGGATACTTCGATATACTGAATCATGAGGGTAACAACAAAATTGTGCTTTTGCACCAAACACAATAGACACTTGTTAATTTTAATCCAAATAAAAGATTTGCTACACTACCAAACAATTTGTTTCAAAAATTTAACTATGGTCTTCGACATGCATTCTGCAAAAAGATTCATTAGTAATTTTGATTTTGATCTTTGACTATCGATTTGAAAAAAATTCGTTAACTCCTCAAGACACACACTGAAAACAAAAAATTAGCAAAAATAAAAACACAAAAGAAGACTGTAAATTGAAAATAAAAAACTTTACCAGTTGGATGCATCGTTTTCTCTGTAAGATGCGTCACAAGATTTTACTAGTCAATTGCAACTTAGAAAATAACAGATACATAAGTACTAGCTAGATGTGTCATTTCTGATATCAGATGTGGTCCAATAACTCAATTGCATCATTTTCGATATTGGATGCGGTCCAGGATTTCAATTGTGTCGTTTCGTCAAGCAACTATGTCTCTGAGTTTCAATTGCATCGTTTTGTCAAAAAGATGCATCATTCCGTACAAAAACCTACAAAAAATTGAATAAAAGTCAACGGATACGTGAAGATGGTGTCTTCACGTCGGGTTCACCAAATGTAACATCTAGAAAATGCAGTGAAAGGTTAAACAACACACAAAAATGCGATCTAAGATCTAATGCAATCTAAGTTAAATAACATAGAACAAAGGAAAGCTAAAACATAAATAAACTAAACAATCTCACCCAATACCTACGTAATTCCATTTATATCCTCAATTTCCCTTCTCCATTTTACCGTTGTAGTATAATTTCCCTCAGATTTCTCTTGTGCGAGTATAGCCTATGATAGTGATTTAGCAAAACATCAAAGATTCAAATAATAGATATGCTTCCAAAAGTCATAAGATTTCGAGAGAGATTGAAATGATGAAGGACAAATCAATTTATAGAAAATTGATCATTCAAATGACATGACAGGAGTGAAAGATCGATGAATGGTTGGGATCGAAAGATTAGACATGCATTATGATAACTGTTAGTAGTGACATGAGTGATAAAAACTAGAAATAGAGATAAAGATTAAATAAATGATTTAATCTTCGAGTTTGGTATTAGAAAATAGAAGAATAGTCTTTACATGACAAAGATAAAGATGGGATTAAAGCAATGCTCTATTCGAACACACTCACAATATTTAATTACACACTCACAAGATTTAATTAATTAAATAAAGATATTTAATTAATACTCATGTACACACAAACGAGTTAGAACTAGATGATTGAATGATATGACAAAGAGATTACTCGCGAAAGCAACTCAGACATTAAATCAAGAGTTAACTGACTGATTTAAATAGATCTCGAGTCGATTCTGAGTGAATACTTAGATAACTTACACAATTATCTAAATGTAGAGGAATGCGTTAGAATGGATTTTTGCAAATTAAATGATTTATTCAATTTGAGATTTGATATTTGAAGAATAATTAAATAAATAAGATTTATTTAATTAAGTGATGAAGGGATTAAATGAATAATTAAATAAATAAATAATTTATTTAATTATAGTTGACATATGATAAAGGGTGAATTAAATAAGAATTTATTTAATTTGTTAAGAAGGATAAGGTTAATTAGTAACATAATTAAATAAAAAGTGTTTATTTAATTAATTTGATAGAATAAAGAAAATGTGAATTAATTAAATAATTGAGATTATTTAATTAATGGATGAATTAAGATTAAGGAAAATTAAATAAATAAATAGATTTATTTAATTAATAAAGAAATGAAGAACTTTAGAGAATAATTAAATAATTGACATTATTTAATCATGACCATGGAAATACAAATTATGAAGAAATTGAAGTTGTAGGCTTAGACCAAATTTCGGTGTCTACAAAGGGTTTAAGGGTTAAGGGTAGAGGGGAGAGGGATTGAAGGAGTGAGTAAGAGAGAGAGACTTGAGAGAGGGAGAGGGGGTAGGAGGGAGAGACTTGAGAGAAAGAGAGAGAGGGAGGGAGTGGGAGAGAGATAGAGGGTAGAGGGTTAAGGGTAGAGGGGAGAGAGA